>JAYMTF010000730.1:0-31020 GCA_036897485.1 Pelargonium nanum | reverse complement strand
CACCTGCTTCGACAGCTGCCAATGGCATGCCAGCGGAGGAAGGCCCAAGTCCAAAAGGACCTGGACACGAACTCGCGCCACCTGCTTCGACAACTAACAGTTTCATGCCTGCAGAGGAAGGCCCAAGTCCAAAAGGACCTGGACACGAACTCGCGCCACCATCTTCGACAACTGACAATATCATGCCAACAGATGAAGGCCCTAGTCCTAGTGGACCAGGTCATAGTGTGCCGCTACCTGCATGAACAAACAATGTTAAGTCAACATAAAAAGACCCATGTCCTAGCAGACTCGGCCATAGTGTGCCACCACCTGCTTTTATATTATAATTAATAATGTCAAGCAACAAAAGACCAAGTTCATTAGGTGTTTATGTCAAAACTTCACATGCAATAAAAATAAATAAAGACTAATATGAAATGTTTTGGTGTGACCATTGCACATTTTTTATGCCATGTGGATTTTGTTTTCGCCCAAATTCATCATAGTGTTGACATAGTTTAATTTTGGGTGCTAGATAAAATACTAGACTTTAAATCTATATATATATATATATATATATATATATTATTTGGGTCAAGTAACATAAATTGTTGCAAGTTAACTTGAGATATTAATTTCGAGCTACTTGAAATCTGAAAATTTGGTTGAATTTTGACGCCCTTGCATGTGGCCTTTTCCGATTCGAATGGATATTAATTTGAGTGTAGCGTAGGGGCTGAAACATACTTATGATGAGCCCACTATGAATGCTGATTGTTAAGAGGGAAAAAAAATGATAGCATGCTTCAAACGATATTGTCCTACTAAATATAGTAATTTTTTCCCTGCATTTCAAGCCCAATATAACGTTACAAATTCAATCAGTCAAAACCCTTATGATCTTTATGGGCCTGCCTTATGAGTTGTGAGGTAAACGAAAGATATTTCAAAACCCATTAAAAAAATACGAACAATCATAGTTAATTTACAAAGCATAAACTGATCACAATTTTGCATTGATATGGATTGATTATAAATCATATCATACATTTGCATTAACTGATGTAATTGATGTGTTTCTTTCTATTAATATCTTCTACTGTAGTTTTTATCTCAACGCATGAGATAATAGAAATTCATTATGAAAAGTACTATTAATTCAATTCTATTTGAGTCTGGTGGGTAAAATTTGACTTCATATTCAATTCAAAATTTAAACAATTAAAACATAAGTTTATCACATCACAAACCCATATATACCAAAAAAAAAAGAAGAAAAAGAAGAAGAAGAAGAAGTTGGAAACTATGTATGTTCTTCTTTCGAACTACCATCAAATTTTTGTTTATTGGCGGTGGTTCAATCATTTTTTTGTGTTGTTACATATTGAATAAACACAAATTTAACAGATTTAACTTGATTAGTTTTATTCTTCTATTGGTTTTATCATCTCTACTGGCTCATTTGGCATAATCTATTTGCATACGTCTCGTTATCATCTTCACATTCATTATATGCTACTTTTTGAGTGTCTGTTTATTACAAGTGAATTAGTTTTTCTCATGATATTATGTTTTAAATCGATTTTTAGTAGTTTTGTTATTTTTGTAGTTTATTTCTATTGCGGTATTCAAATTTCGGAAGTTATTTTTTTTAATTTTTTTGTTATGTGTTGATGAGTTTTATTTAGCACATATGCACGTCAAATATTTAAAAAAATAAATAATCGATATTTTAACGAAATATACTATGGTCTGTGTAGAATTTTGAACATTTTAATTGCTACCCATAGATAAACCAAAGGAGGGAGGTAGTGTGAGTGTTGAACATATATGTAAAATTGATTTGACAAATGAAAGAAGAAAAATGACAAAAGAAGTGAATCAAATCTTTGGAGACCATAGATTCATGTCATGGATATTCATCCAAGTAGTTAAAGACACACCCTGCCCCGATAACAGCTTGCCCATTCACCTTTTTCCATCTTCGTATAATCATAAGAGTAATATATGTGGGCCTATGAAAACATTTTACCATATACTACTATTTACTCTAAATTAAATAATAATAACTCAAAACTTTAGAATTACGTCATCTTCTTGGTGCATGACCAAAGATATCACTTCCCATTAAAGTAGAAACTATATAAAAATATGCTATCATAAAGAATAATAATATATATAAATAATAAGTTAATAAATAGTTTGAACTTCGATGCAATAAGATATAACTAAAATCTCTCCTCTAGCACCAAAGATTGAGACATTGGATATTATCCAACTTTAATTAACCAGTAAACATGAGATAATAGTGATTTTTTAAGACCAGAAAATGATAATGGTGACCGAGGACAATAAGATGAGAGATAACAAAACCAATAATTATAAATAAAAAGTTCTCATCATCCAAGAGTAGTGGTGTAGTTGACTACACAAGCTGCGTGAATGGAAATAGCGTTTGCATTTGATCCCCGCTTAACACACTTGAGGAGAGGGATGAACTTTAACTATGACTTACCTTCTAATGAGAATCAGTTTGAGTGTAGTATAACGGCTTAAAAATACCAATCGCGAATTCGCAGAGACCCACTTAAGAATCTCACAGTTTAAACCAAAAAAATAAAAAGTTCCCATCAACCCAATAATTAATTTGGAACAACCATCGTTTGTGTTCTTCACTGTGTTTGGTACTGTACAAGTCTCATCATAAATAAAAAAAAAAATAAAAGGAAAAATGACCAGAAGGAAAATCTCCAAATATATGTAACCTTATTTAAGTTATTTCAGATTTTACGTGATAGAAACTGCATGAGTTGGATAGATAAACCAAACTTGGGAAGATATATATGATCACATCCATCAAAATCTTAGAGCGAAGTTTAAAAGCAAAAGATTTAGAGTGGTACTAATAAATACTAGTATTAGACTATTAGTAGACAACGTTGGCATATATAGCATAGCATAATGATGATTCACGAGACTGAGTCATGACCATGTCACCTGAACTCAACTCACCCCTTCACTTCATTCGTTGTCAGTCTCTTCACCACGTGCCACTTCCTTCTTTTATTAAACACACCATTCATTGTAGTATCATTAATTTCCTCATTAACAAACAATAATACATGTAATTTCTATCTTGTTTTAGATTTCACACCCCCATTTGTGCCTGTTATGAGAAACAGTGAAAATTAGGCAAGTGTATTAAATGTAGTTAGATGGGTTGTCTGTTGTTGACCTAAAGGTTGTAAGTATGATGAGCGAGCAGTCCACAGTCCACATGCATGCATGTAATGTAACAAAATGACCATTTTCCAATGTGTTAGCAGCAATAGGTAATAGCTGCTGCTGCTACAATGATCCATCTCTTTTCAAACAAAGTACTATGATGTCCACCCCACCCGCCAACTATATTTATCGCATTTGCTTCTATCGACCAATTATCAAGCTACTCCACCAAACACAACATTAATTATGTCATCTACCGTTGTTTCTTGTTAATTTATTGGTTTCATCTTTCATCCAAGTAAGGTTATGGGAGCCAAGTTTCAGTACTTCTCCTGTGCAATGTGTAGAATGTATTGCATATGGATTCAACGCTTCTGGCTACTTCTGGAATACCACAATTGATGCTCAGACTGATTATAGTAAGAAAGAGAGTTATGTCTATTTATGTATCCTAATGAATGTCAAATGGAAATTGGTTACAAAATCGACTATGGGCAGATTGAAACAACAAATCATTTATGAGGGAGTAGATTTATATTCAAATTGCTGTCTCTTTGGTCATACCGCTTTTGAGATGTGACCAATTAATATCAAAGCAACCATTCAAGGAGGTGGAGACAAAAGTTAATGCTAAAAAGAATCATGTCCCTAAGCTAATGCGAATGTAAGAGAAAAAATTAATCTTTTTTTTAAGAATTTGTGTTATTTAACGTCAATTGAGGAGATTGTTCAACACGAATTTTACGTTACATTTGTGTTTCAACACTAATGCGAATGTAAGAGAAATTTATGGTTCTATATTTGTGAAGGATTTGTGTTTCTTGACGTCAACCTAAGAGACTATTCGATAGCAAATTTTTTGTTCAATTTTGTTTTAATGCTCGTTTTCATTCTCGACTGAAGAAGTTATAAGTTAAATATCCGTAATTTTGCAGTTGCTTGATAGAAGCTCTAGGATATCCGTAACATTTCCCAACTCCTTGAAATCATGAAAACAAATAATTAAAGATCAGTATAAAGGAAATGTATGTTTAAAGTATGTAATTTGAAAGGAGTTAATTAAAAAAAGAGGAGAATATCAGACCTAACTCGAATATAATAAGGTTCCAATCATGACAGTTGCATGGACGAGTCGTTCTTACACCGTACCCACACGTCGACAAACTACAATATTTTAAAAAACTGGAATCATAGTCCAAAAACACGAGATAATACCAAATCAAACACTATTATTCTGATTTATTGAGTCCATAGTTGTAATTTAGTGGATATTATTATATTATAGGAGCACATAGAAATTAAATAATAAAATAAACCTCGTAAAAAGCGATAAAGAAAAGATGGGTTTGGGTTTTGGCGGATGAGTGTTTGGGACGCAATCACCAACACCCATATCTCACTCTCAGCCTTTCACTCACTCATTTCATAGCCTTCTCACGTGCGTCATCACCACCCCATTTTACACAATTTTTTATTCTTATAAAATCAATTTATACCTATATACATGTTTTTATTTCGAAAATAATTGTTATATGTACCTACATGCATGTATATTGCATGTAAGTTGATGTAACACAATCACAACCGTAGATGTCACAACATTGAAAGGGAATGAAGTGGGATCCACGTAAATTTTGGAGAGAGAAATAAAGATTTTGTGACTGAAAATGTGTCACGTCAGCTTACATGTAATATACATGCATGTAGGGACATGCAACCATCATTCTTCTTTTTATTTTATACATACGTTGTATCTTTTTAGTTTCACGATTAACATATTGTTATTAAAGACATACGTGATATTCGTCGACTTCAGACATTTGAAGAAATATATTTTTTACTCTACGTATTAGATAGTACTAAATTTATGGTCTATCCCGCTCAACACATTTTTGGAGAGAGAAAAGAGTTTTGACTATAACTTATTCTCGAATGAGAACTAGTCAGAGTATGATAAAACGACTTAAAAATGTCAATTGCGAATTTGCGAACCTCATGATTTACCGAAAAATATAATTTATGTTCGATCTATCTCAAATTTATTTATAATTGTATGTTCTTCATAATCAACCGTAAAAATGATTAGATTATGTCTGCTTTTCATTAAATAAAGTGTTGTTAATACAGTAATAATATCTCTTCCAAAATTTATTTCTCACAGCTGTAACGTTCTTACCAAATATTCATTTCATAGACCAATTGACCTTCAATGTTGGTACATAAATTTAACATCCCATACATACTGAGAAACATATGATATGATTTTCCAAATAAAGATATATTGGAAAACGACAAAAATAAAAAATGTGTGCAGCAATTATTACCGGAAATAGTCGGTCGTCGTCCGGTATCCCGAAACCCTATGGTCTCTTCCTCCGAGAAGTCTCTGTGTGAAGCGCAGAGCAGAGAGATTCTGTAAAATTTTGTATGAGTGAGTGACTGTTTTTTTCTGTGTGTGTGAGAGTGAATGAAAAAGAAGAAGCTACAAGTTAAGAAGGCGACCCAATTCTTTCTCAATCCGTTCACGTATCTCTCTGCGCCACTGTCTCTCCCATCTCTTTCATCACTCAACTCATCTCTGTCTCTCTCTTTTTTTCATTATTTTTATTCTCTGGTTTTGTAACTACAAGAGTACAAGATAGAGTAGTGTGTAGTGTAGAGTAGAGTGTAGAAAGAGCTTGTTGGTCAGCTATGGCGGAGGGTTATGAGTCCTACCATGTCCCACAGCAGAGCAGGAGAGACAAGCTTCGAGTTGGTGGCTGCGTAGTAGAATCTGCACCCACCACTCACCATAATCATCATCATCATCATCAACAGCTCAATATTAATAGTTTGTTTCACCCAATCTACGACCCATCTCTCATACCTTCCGATTTTCTGACCCATGGTTATGCGGTGAAGGAGGAGGGTATCAGTTTGATGGGCTATGTTTCTTCTTCCTCCTCCGCCGCAACTTCTCGCCACCACCATTATTTGGATCCACACTCGTCTCTTCCTGTTTTGAACCCTAGTTCGATTCAGGACATGAACAGTGGGGCCAACAACCCGTTTCTGTACAATCTCAGAGATTTTGACCAGTCCTCCTATAATGGTGCCAACGAGGTGGTTGTGTATAAGCCTGAACCACTGTCGCTGACCCATCCTGACTCCAACAATACTGGCACTGGTACTGGTGGTGGAGGTGGTGGTGGTGGTGGTCAGGGGTTGTCGCTGTCACTGTCCTCTCACCACAACCTTCCTCTGGAGCTTAATCTGCAGAGATACGATGGTGGTGGGTATGTGGTTCCGGCCGCCATTGTTGGCGGCGGAGGGAGCGCCTCCACCTCCAATGATGTGTCCAGAAGTTCCGTTCCGCTGGGTCCGTTTACGGGATACGCTTCGATTCTCAAGGGATCGAGGTTTCTGAAGCCCGCGCAACAGTTGCTGGAGGAGTTTTGCGATGTGGGTCGCGGAATTTACGCCGAGAAATTCGCGGCGTATTCGTCGTTCATGGACCATCCGCCATTGGAGAGCTTCAGCAGCGGCGGGGTTGATGACGGCGCTGATAATCGGAGGAAAAAATCTAGACTAATTTCAATGCTCGATGAGGTATTTTTTTTTAAAATCTTTTAATGTTTGATTGATTTGGGTATGTTCTAAATTTTGTTAAATCAGCCAAACCACCAGTTTACGCAAATCAATCTTGTTTGGTTCTTAAATTTTGTATGGTTGGTGTGAGTTTCTGAATCCATCTTCCTTCAAGATTGGGGTCTTTAAGAACCCAAGAAAATTTTATTAATTTTTTTTGTCACTGTGCACACACGAGAACCCACCCACTAGTACTACTCGTACTACTTTTTACTCTTCTAGTGCTAAGCTTTAAAATAATTGAGTGATTCTGTGAATTTATGATGTGTTTGTATTGCATGAATGAGTGCCAAATTTAAAAAGAGCATTTATGAGGGTGGGTGAGTTTGTTTTTAGTTTTATTTACTTATTTATTGCTTCTTCATCAAATCAACAATCCTTGTGATTTGTGAATTGGATTCTTGTGGATATAATATATAGCTGGCCTTGCTTGGTGTGATAACAAGATCATCTTTTTGGAAATAAAGGGATTGGGAGGGAATATATGCACAAAGATTGGTGCCATAAAAGTGTCTGACAGCAATTGAAAGAGTTGTAATAGGGTGACACTGTCACTAAGTTTGGAGTGCAATGTTCTGCATATATAATAAAGTCATTGAATTGAAGGAATCCATATGAAAAGATTTATACTCCTACAAAAGTCTCTTTAGGGAAAGCATAATGGCATTTTCATGTGGAGATGACTCCTTTTTTATTTGTAATTATCTCTGTTAAGCTTTGTTTTTCTGATTATCTTTGTTTGTTTCAGATAATTGTTTGATTAGCCTTTTGTTTTTGTGTATGTACTTTTCATTATCATTGCTCTTTATTACCTCTAAATTTTGTGTCCTTGTGCATGAAACTTCTGGGTTAGGTTAATGTTAGAAGGTAAACGGCCTGCAATGCCATCAGGTTAATTTAGCTTAGCATTATTGAACTGTTAGCGTTATGTAATTAATTGTTGTGAATATTGACAATAGATTTACAGTTAAGGAACAGTGAAGGGTTTTCTGAATAGTTATGGTTGTATTGGCTGGCTTGCAAGCATAGTGTAATTAAGCTACACTTCAGCTATTGGTCAGAGCAAAATAGGAGAAAAGGAGAGAGAGGAAATAAGATTAACATGCATTACATGTTGAACTCAAGATGGGAATGGAACCATTATTTGATGTTGTGTTTTTTTACCCGGGTTTAGCACTAACAAAACCTTTTTTTTTGTATTATTTTGGAAGAAACCATTATGCACCGGTCTGGATGTCATATATAGGTACATATTACGTTGAGACTACATGTAATTGCATGAATATCTCCTATATGAACCAGAACACTGTTCATCTATTTCAAACATCCACATATTTTTAGTTAGTTTTTTCTTAAATAGAGTGTTTGTAATACGAAACTATGATGTGCATCAAGATGGATGAAACCCTAAATTTTACTCCATGTTCTTAAACATGCAATACTATTTACGAGAGCAAGGATTTTAATGTTCACACTCTTTTGGTCTCTTATACTACTTTTACTACTAAAATAAGCAGTATATATAAGGAGGTGATCTGGACTTGAGTATCTCCATTACTTATGAAACCTACATAGACCTGTGAATTATGTTTTGGGCAATTCTTAGTACTACATATTTTACTTGCACTGTTTTAATATACAATGGATATTATAACAAAATGGTCTTGAAGTGCTGCTATTGGTCTTTACATGTTATCCTTTTACCTTTTCAATTATTGCAAATGTCTTTGTCTGGGCAGTAAGTTTGTTCCTATTTAGAGGGAAACTAACTGAAAAAAACCGCATTCTTCCTCCACCAGTATAAAATCACCATTGAGCAATTTCCATGATTATTATAGACCTGTTCATCCATATAATTTGGTACTCATTCATTCCCTAGACCTGTCTCTTGTGTGCATGAAAATTGGTTGCTGATTTGTAAGGTTGATTATCGCAATTTTCTTTAATTACATAGTATCTTGATTGGGGCTTTACTTCGTATTTGATGCCATGTAGATCAATGGCCGAACTTCTGCCTCGATTAACAGTTGTATCACACTGAATCGTTGTGGATTGATATGACCCTAATTGAGCCTTCTGTATGCTTGTTAATTTTACTTAATACTGTTTTAGGAAAAAAAAAATGAATACAAGTGTTATGGCTAGATTTTAATCAACTTCAGCTATTAAAGTAAATAATTATGTATTGAATTGTGGTATTTTTAGTGCTAACATTCTAGTCTCTATTATGTTTTCGATTTTTCAGATTTCCTTTTAGCATTGTTTTTTGTTAATTATTTATTATTCAAGTAATGAGACGCAATTCACCAATGTGTTATTGTTTTCTGTCTAATAGATTTATAGGAGGTACAAGCAATACTACCAACAGATGCAGTCAGTGATGGCATCGTTTGAGTATGTTGCTGGACTAGGCAATGCAGCTCCATATGCAAACTTGGCTTTGAAAACCATGTCAAAACACTTTAAGTGCTTGAAGAATGCAATCACTGACCAGCTTCAGTTCACCAATAAAGCTCATGGTCCAATAAGCCATGGAAAAGATGAAGCTGGAAGGTTTGAGAACACCGATAGAGGTTTCTACAGCCAGAGACCAGTTAATAACTCGGGATACCTTGAAAACCAATCTGTCTGGAGACCCCAAAGAGGGCTTCCTGAGCGCGCTGTAACTGTTCTCAGGGCATGGTTGTTTGAACACTTTCTGCATCCGTAAGTATACGATTATGCTGACAAATTCATTAATTTCCTTGATGGTATAATAGGGTTTTATGTCCTCCCGACTGATTTTCTTGTTTAATATCACAGTTATCCTACCGATACAGACAAGATAATGCTGGCTAAACAAACTGGTCTATCCCGGAGTCAGGTATGGTATAAATTAAATGGCTTCGTTCAACCCTTACACCCCATTCATGAACTACGTTTTGTGGCATTGTTTATAAACTTGACGTGATGGTGCCTGTATGTGATCCAGGTCTCAAACTGGTTTATTAATGCGAGAGTAAGGCTTTGGAAGCCAATGGTAGAAGAAATTCACATGCTAGAAACAAGACAAGCTCACAAGGGTGGTTTGCCAAGGGAGGATCGAAGCGCCAACAGGCCAAGTGATCATTTAAATTCAGCAAATGCAGTCACATCAGAAAACCCGAACACCAGCCAAAGGCTTCAAGACACACCATCAAAACGCAGTAGGAACGAACTTGCTGATGTCCTTGTGAGAAATGAAGAACCCCAAAACTTGTCTTACAACAATTTGTCATCAAGCCATACGCAAGGGGGCGTTGGTGTAGGCGGAAGTGGTAGCGGGAGTGTCTCTCTAACGCTGGGTCTTCACCAGAATAACGGGATTGGCCTGTCGGAGTCCTTCCCGATCAATGCAGCTCAACGTTTTGGCCTCGGCATGGAGGGGAACAACGAGGGCTACGTGATGAGTGGTTTTGAAGCACAACATAGGCATTTCGGAAGGGATGTTGGAGGGCAGCTTTTGCACGATTTTGTTGGCTGATCTGCTCGCCCCTTCGCCAATAACAAAGTTCGGGATCTATGTTCCTATATATTTATCCGGAATCCGAAGAGAATTGCAGTATTGGTGGAATTGAATGGTGCAAGGAGGGTAGTGTATATGGTCTCTTGCAAGGCAAATGAGCATGCATGGCTTGCCTGACTGCTTTTCTTGCTTGCTACAACACAAGTTATTTATGTAAAATTCTTGTGTAAATTAATTCTTATACGTTTAAAAGCTCTCTGGCAAACTTAATATATGGATATTTAGTCAGCTATTTTACGTATCGCAGCTTGTTTCAGTGAAAGCAATACGTAAATTTTTAGCAACCAATGGAACAAAGACACAATTTCTTGAAATTAGTTTTGATGGTCCAGAAAAATTTGAAATGAAGCAATAAAAATGTGTGTATGAACCGGACACTTGGTTGGTGTGGATCATGAAAATACCAAAATAAAAATATCTTTTAATCAATATTTGATTGAGAATCACGACTGGTGTTTTGTGGCTATACTGTTGCCAACTCATTTTTTAATCAGGTTATGGACATCGACCACTGAATTAAACATACCGGCAGAGTAGAATTGTTTGTATTTCGGTGTAACTTTTAACTTATATAGTATGATATTTCTAATCAAATATCATACTATTATTGTTATGATCATCAGGTTTCTGTAGAAAAGAAATAAGAATTCTATTGCGCGATAGAGGAAACTAAAACATTAGAGTTAGAGGTGATGACATGATACATTAAGTTTTACAAATAATTGTTGAGTATAGATTTAATTTGTGTACTTGAAGATATCTTAAATTTACCATGAATTTAGAGCTCGAAAAGCATGATTGAGAGTTGAGACCCTTCCTATTGAACCAGGATAGACAGTGCAATAAAATTATGTCCCTCACAGAGGGGAAATATGTTCGTCACGTGGAAGAGTTAAACTTAACAAAAAAATTAGTTCAAATGAGAATTAAACCAGACAACAAGTAAGAATACTTAAAAAAGTGAAAGAACAAACAAAAACACGCTAGTCGCCGCACGCGCCAATCACAAACACTATGTGTTTCACGCTCTAGTCAATGCTCAGCTATGTTGTGTGGCACTTTCTGCCACGTTAGTGTGTCACATTCTCATCCATCCAGTTGCCGCGTCATTCGTTGTTGCTAAGCTGATTTTGGTCGCGAGGACCCTACTGGAATAGTCGAGTCGACAATCAGATTCATGCCAACTCACGACAAAGGCGAGCTCACGTCCTCCAAACTTATTTGATCCAACCACTAACCTCCATTCATCATAAATCCTTTAAATAACGGTTGTAACTCCATAAGATGAAGACGCATGCATGCGTTGGCTTACTCTAGACTCCTACTAGGTCGATTGGGTCCACCTAATGACTTGACCCAAGTTAGTGAGCTGACCCGATCGACTCACCCTCATTTGTGAGCTCACCAGACACCCCTGTACACATGCCCTGATCCGATTCGACCAACCACGTATCTAAATTTTAAATGTACCTAAATCATTTTCAAGTCAAATACAAATTAACTTTACCAAACCGCTAAATTGTTATCTCTGACCACAAAGAAGTGATGTGTTGTTTTTCTATATTATATACAGTATTTTAAATGCAATGTTTTGTCAAATTACCCAACCACAAACGAACCCAATTACTAGTCCACATATTCCTCTCCCCCTCCAGTCCTGGTTAGGGTTTTTTCTCTCAACTTTCCTAGAAAACAAACAACATTTGCAAATCCATGATTCACACGTCTTTCCAATTGTAGCCATTTCCGCAACAACTCACTCCATCGTCGATGCCCATGTGTCAATAAAGTTCACAACTTTTTCCATTACAGAGAGAATTCAGAGGGTAAAGTGGTTGGGTATGCAAATGGATGCTCGAGTTGGTGGCGTGGACCGCGTGGTGGTTGAAGGAGGTCAGAGAGCTCTCAGTTCTGCTCAAGATGCCACTGCCAGGAAGTTCTTGCAACAGCACAGCCAATCCAAGGGGTCGCTCAATCAGAAATCGGATCTCGGAACCTTGCCCCAGCTCCTCTCCGGCGGTATCGCCGGAGCTTTTAGCAAGACCTGCACGGCGCCTCTAGCCCGCCTCACCATCCTCTTCCAGGTGTGTTTTTACTTGGCTCATTTTTGGGAAGAGGATGGTTTAATATTTGCCATTATGTTCAAAATTTGAGTGTTAACTCTGTTCCAATAAGAAAATTGTCAAGTTTGTGTAAACTGTAAACAAAGGCTAGGAGAATTATGATTGAAAAGTATGAGATTTTTTTATTAGATAGTTTTCTTTTCAGATATGCAGTTTTGGTGGTATAAGTTAGTAACCACAAATTGTTTTCCACTTTTCCATAGTCTCTAAACCTTAGTTTTTCTTAATAGCTACCTCATCTGGCTCCATACAATCCATTATACTCATTTGCTTTTGTTATAACAATCTCTTTGGGATATTCTTGGTAATTCCATTTGTCACTTATTTTTTTATGTAATTTACTGGAGGGTGGCTATGGGGCATCTCTTAGTGTATCTTGGTAACAGTCATTGGGAACACATTTATCGTGATAGTTGCAAGTTGTAACTTTTTTCCGGAATATGTATAGGTTGGTTGGTTTATTTCTTTTTAGTGATCATAACAGGAGTAAGATATAACTTATAAGGTATGAAAGATTATTTTTCAACGAAGGCTAGTGAAAATGGATACCAGAAATTACTCCTGAAATAATTATCTTGTCATATTGGAGTTGGCCACAAAGAAGTTTAGATGCATGTCTACTACAATAATCAGATGCCTCGCAGAAACACTCATTAAAATGCTTCGGGGTAGCTAGGAAATCTCGCTTTTATAGCACACAAATGTCATTGGATTATGGGTTTAAGGCTAGAGGGTGGGTCACCCTTCCATGTAACAAAAAGACAACCTTGCTCTCGAGTTATATTATGCATTCCTACCAATAGGCCCATTACTATCTTTCCAATATCTCTATTTTTTTTAGTCAGGAACAGTTGTGATGCCCATTAAAAGAATAAGGTAAAAAAGAAAGGAAGAGGTGGTTAGCATTGACAGTTCAAAATAGAGTTGGTGGGCTAACATGCTAATCGACACTTAAATGGAATAGGTCTGTCATTGGATTTTGAGTTTAATGCTATGGTTTTGGCCATTCTTCCCAAACAGAGAAAATTATCTCCCCTAGAATTTATTTTATTCTAAGTTTTGTGTAACAAAGGTCCCTGTCTAATCTTCTTGTTTTGAAGAGAAGACTTTTTGTGACTTGAGGTCATTGGGGTCGTGATTTATGTACAGTGTATGCACTATGAAGTTGCAGTGTTGAGAAAAGATAGCCTTTTTACTTGTCAACTATTTAATGCCATTTCATCATTTTAGATACAAGGTATGCACTCTGAAGCAGCAGTATTGAGAAAGGCTAGCATATGGCATGAAGCTTCACGTGTCATTAATGAAGAAGGTTATAGAGCATTCTGGAAAGGGAATTTGGTCACTGTTGCTCATCGTCTTCCATATTCTGCTGTCAACTTCTATGCTTATGAACGCTACAAAAAGGTTTGTGCAGATATTCTTTGACTGATTCTTATTGTCATCTAAAGACAGCGATATTTTGCTACACACACAACTCATTAACTCCGTTTCCCTTTTTCATGTTCTGCAGTTTTTTCAAACAAAGCTTGGAGAAAATTTTAGGGGAAATGCAAGTGCAGATCTTGGTGTACATTTTGTAGGTGGTGGGTTGGCAGGAATAACAGCAGCCTCTGCCACATACCCTTTGGATCTTGTGAGGACACGGCTTGCAGCGCAGGTACATTATTATGCATTGGGTGAGTTGAGTTATGCTTAAGATATTTCTCATTACTTTTTATTTTCCGTGGAGAATTTATTACGCACAAAAGGGAAGAATTCATATTCTATTTAATTTGGTTGCAGGAATGGTTTTTTCTTTCTATGTTGTATTTGGACCTTTTGTGTTATTTGAAATGAAATTCATTCTGAATTTTGCAGAGAAATGCAATATACTACAGAGGGGTTTGGCATGCATTTCATACCATTATCAGAGATGAGGGGTTCTTTGGTTTGTATAAAGGACTTGGAGCAACGTTATTGGTATGGTCCCGTCCTGCCATGCTTCTATTATTCTTTATTTCTTGATATTTACTGAAATTATTATTTAAACTTTATGCTCCTATTACTCTTTATTCCTTGATAATTACTTCAATTACAATCTATACTTTCTTTTCGTGCAGGGCGTTGGACCAAGTCTAGCAATAAGCTTTTCAGTTTATGATTCTTTGAGAACTTATTGGCAGTCTAAAAGGTAATGCTCCAACAATAGATTCAAGAAGAGGCATATAATATGCGAAGTTGCTGAGTTCTGTTTATTATATTACTTTCTTTACTTGTAATATTATTTGTAACTTATTATTTTGCATCAGGCCCAATGATTCCCCTGTCATGATCAGTCTTGCAAGTGGCAGTCTCTCAGGCTTTGCATCATCAACTGGTGAGTGATTTGTGTAGTCCAAATAGCTGCTTGCCCTTCTAATTTGCTAAGTATGACATGTTATCTGCCGTTACGCAGGTTTTAATATCTGCTACTGCGGTTGAATCCCAGTGCTTCTGTGCATGTCATGCTAGTTATCCAGATTCAGTACTGCTTTCTTAAGTTGAAGTACTAGGGTGAACTAATATTGCTTGAAGTGTAATGTAGTGAACAATGTTGGCAAGTTATAATTGAATAATCTTAATATCATATCATGTTAATTATTGATGGGTCTTGTTTACTGAATCTGTCTTACAAATCTTACATGCTTTTCAATTTTCAGCAACATTTCCTCTGGATCTTGTGAGGCGAAGGATGCAGCTGGAAGGGGTTGGTGGTCGAGCCCGTGTCTATAACACTGGACTGTTCGGGACATTTGGGCGCATAATCCAGACTGAAGGGCTCCGTGGCTTGTATAGAGGGATTTTGCCAGAATACTACAAGGTTGTTCCTGGTGTTGGCATTGTCTTCATGACTTATGAAGCACTAAAGATCCTTCTGCGGCCCAACAGTTAATTGCCACATCTCATTTTCTCATTTTCTGCACTTGATATGGGTTAAGTGTGTCAAGAAAATGTGTTAGTTACTTACTTACATATACTAGATAGGGTGTAAAAGAAATGTTCTTCCAGTGGAGAAAATACATGGTTAGTTTTGTTAGATGCTTCCATTAGACCCCCATTTTTGTGTATAGGTGCAAACCTTTCAGAGGTGTTAGGAGTCCTTGGGGTCATCACTGCAGTTTTGTTCTTCTATGGCACTCTGAATCTTCCTGTGTCATGAACAAAACTAATTATATCTCAAACCATGTGATTGTTTCCTGTGTTCTGCCATCAATTGTTTCAATCTTTCATGTAGTAATATAAAAGAAGTTGATTAGAGATGGATCTTACTTTCATTGTTTTTATTTTGTATAATTTTATACGAGAATGGCTAGAGAACAATTCTACAGTTTATGTTACACAAAATTGTGAGCAAGTCATGGATATGCTTGCTGGAGCAGCTATGGCATATATTCTATTATTGCAAATTGCCTTAGTGGGAGAGGTTAGCATGCAAAAACAGGAAACAGATTTAGTCACCTCCTAGATTGAAAATATCTGATACATTTTTACGGACCATCCGTTTTTGCTGCATTCATGTCTTCACATTGATGGTTGTCAATTGTGCTTGATTTTGGCCCCTTTTGCTCATCGGTGGCATCTTTGTGACAATGACATGGTTTTTGCATACCAATTATCACCTTTTGATGTGACAAGACCATCAAGACATCCCACACATCCGGCTGTAGGCCAAAGGGTTCGGGTCAGTAGGACCAAAGGTTCGTGCCCGATCAGAGGCGGCGAAAGTCCCACGACTAATGGAAGGTTGTCCCCCGCGCAAATGTAAATACCCCCACCAAACTCCACTAAAAGTATGCACATTCAAATTGCTAAACTAGAAATTCTCTCTAGAATCTCATCTCCAGTTGTTTGATTTGATTGTCAGAGGTGACACAGGGCAACATCCCTCGAACCTGAGACTTCTTGAGGAGCAAACACCTTAAACTAATTGTTCTGATGATACCTGGTGCCCAGTATATTGTATGATAGAGCAATCATTGAGTTCTTGGCTCCAGAACTATTCTACAGATATACCTCCAATTCCTTTCAACCAAACACCCACCCACTATGATGATTGATGAGGTGCCTCTTTCAATACCCAAGAATAGGTAATAGAATAGCATAGCATAGAATACAATACTAATATCAGTAAAATTAAAAGAAGATGGAGACACTCAAATCAGATCAGATCATTCAAATGTGCCACATTGTCCTTTTTGATTCATCATCATCTTTGTTAAGAGAGAGCTAAAGAATCAGACAAGAACAGTGTGTTATCCTAAAGTTTAGGATTCTTGAATTGCAGTGGTAAGCTTCAAGCACACTGAACCCTTGGCTATTATTCAAGAAAGATCATTTCTTGGATATTTTGAGTCTTGCAAAACTAGAGAAAATCTTGTACAGCTTAGCATGTCCAAAAAGCAGTCAAGAAAGAACCATCATTTTCTATGGAAAGGGAAAAATCCATTCCCTATCATTGGCTAGCAAAGAACAGAATCCATTCATGATTCTAAACTAAGAGCACCTTATCAAATTATCATGGCTTTATACTATATGCACCTATGCCTTTAAATTTACATAAAACCTCTATTTTAGAGAATAAATCATGTTCACTTTACGCGCCATTATAAAATCTCATGTCCCCATGAATATGGACCTCAACTCAACCTCTTCTTGCCACAAACCTGCAAGCATTTTGCTACTTTCTCCTCTTCTTCTCTATGAATATATGCATTAATCTGAGTCAAGTCGACAATATTGCGTTAGGATCGGGTAATCTGCATCCTGAGGTTTAGGTCTGCATATTTGATTATTGCAGTTTCTAGTCCTTGGGATGCAGATTACCTCATCCTTACCAGCAATGCAAGGCAAATGCTATTGGAGCTTAACTTTTTGAGGATACTACTAAACTCCTTTTTTTTTTCTGCTACACATCAAGCTATTTATTGGTCTTCTGAATCAGAGACATGCTTAGAATACATCAATAAATAGCACTCATCATCTCCAACTCTTGCAGGAACTAAGTTTTTTCATGTAAAAGTATTGATCAATCTTACGAATCACTCTTTATGTCCTGCTGCTGCAGCACGCCGATAGCCTCATCCTTGCTTTTGCTGAAGTCCTGACTGTCTTTGAAGATGAGAAACTCCATCATATCGACGCTGAAGAAAATAAAACTTCCACTCAAATGTGTAATGCATGATCCGAAGTTCTTGCCTACCACACAGTGCCATGCTGGTCCATATGTTCCATCAAAATTCTGTGTAGCAAGTAGCAAGTTTTGTCAGTTCATGGATTCAAATACAAAACATGATCAATGGCACTTTGCCAAATAGTAAATACTAAAAGGAGAAGCCGCATAACATTTTTCATGCTTAGCATATCAGACTATTATTTAACATAACTGAGGAAGCAGAAAAATGACATAAAAGCAGCTTATTCCAACTTCAAAGCTTTGTTCAATCATCTCAAAATGCAAAAAAACAAGGTGAATATGCTATTTGTAACAAAGATTGTTCGGTTCTCGTTCAAACCTAATTGGGATATTTGGGCTTATCTATTTTGCTTTTTCTTGACCCCTCCTTGACCCCAAAAGGAAAAGGCTAAGCTTAATGGAAAATTGAACTCTTTAGCACACCACTTGTTACATGATTCCCAAAATTCTTATTCCTCATCCCCTGCGTGGGGCGCGGTTTTCTTTTCACATCAGCAAACAGAGATCCCTAAGATTTTCACCATCACCTTTGTTTTTTGCTTTGCTGAAGAGGTTGTTGCACTAAGTATTATTATACATCTCTATTATTTGATGCAAAGATACTGAAAATAAAGGAGTGACTGAATATAAATTGATTTATACTGCAAGGAGAATATTCTGAGTAAAAGCATACCTGTTTTATGTAACGGGCGATGGATTGGCAATCAGAAGCTTCATGTAGATCAAGAGCCTGGTAAGCTAACTCCAAGACATGACCCTGCATCTCCTCTGTCATGTCCGAATCGCGCACCACTGCTTTCCCCTCCAACATCTTACTATCAAGTTACCACTGCCAAGATATGTACTTGCTGGTGCATCACAGAAGCTTGTGAACTGTAATCACCATATATAGTTCAAGATTCACAAGATGAAAAATATGTGGTGGCTGAGACTAGAAGCTAAAATTATCAATAGTTTTCATCTGAGCCTCAAATATCTTTGCTTCATACACATTATATTTACTGGCACAATTATCTTCAAATGAAATACCAACTAACCACATGTTGGATTTTTTTTTTGGGAGTTTTGAGACTCTGAAAATGAAATGGGAGGTAATATGAGACTTGGCTGGTCATGATTGGCCACCAAAATGATAGCAAAAGAGTTGCAGCCACAAGTGATTGGTGCCTTTCCTTCTTGGTTGGAACTTGAAAGTGGTCCATGTTTGAATACCCAAATATAGTGTACAAATACAATATGACTATTGAGAACTACAAATCTGTAAGAATACTATACCAATCAAACTTGGTCACTTGGTCCTTTGTGGATGAGAAACAAAGAAAAAGTCTTGGAGTGAAGAATGCTCTATAGTCTTTACTGCTTGCTGCTCAACCATTTTGATTGTGTAGCAGAAATTTTCTTTTCAGTTTTATAAACAGAAAAAGAAGATGAAGCATTCTTGATAAATTAAGTGCCCCAATACTCAAACATACAAGAAGAGCACAACATCCACAAAATTTCATATAATAGACATTAATTTTGGTGCAACAAAAGTAGTTATCACTTATTACAAGAAAATGAAATAATATTCCTATATTTGGCTTTAAAATAAGTTGATAAATTAATGTAAAGAAATACAGTAAACACTTATTTCAACTACAATGACAGACAAATAGAGAGCACTGACTTCTGCCGTGGGCGTAGGGGTCATGAAAAAGATATTTGAATTCAAAATAGCGTGCAATACAAGAAAGAAAACAGAACACAAAAAACAAAAACAAAAAGACATTCATTCTTGAATCTTGAGTGGGTCTCCTAGTGGTTATGTACATAGTTTCACAATTACCAGAAGCTTCAACATTTCCTCTGGGTGACCCTATATATAAGTGATTCAACTAAGAATCAAGATTCACAGCAAAATGGCATACCAAACTCCTAAATCTTCAAGATGTTCTACTTTTGTTCTTCTTCTCATACTATCCATTTTTATCTCATCTGCAACTCCAAAACCCCAGAATTTGCTGCACAGAGGCTCTTCTCTGTCAGTTGAAGATGATGATGATTCTGGCCTGTTAGCCTCCCCTGACAACACCTTCACTTGTGGCTTCTATGGGATGGGAGCAAATGCTTACTGGTTCTCAATTTGGTTCACCAATTCCAAGACCAGAACTATTGTTTGGATGGCCAATAGAGAAAGACCAGTCAGTGGAAAGGGCTCAAAGGTTTCTCTTCTTCCAGATGGCTCCATGGTGCTCACTGATTTGGGTGGTTCAGTCATTTGGGAGACCAACACCACCTCCACTGATGTTGACAGAGCAGAGCTTCTCAACTCTGGGAACCTTGTTCTGAAAAACCCAAATGGTAAAATTCTATGGCAGAGCTTTGATTCTCCCACAGACACTCTTCTTCCCAACCAGCCCTTCACCAAGGACTCCAGGCTTACATCTACACTAGGAAGAGGTACTTTTTCATCTGGCTACTATAGTTTCTATTTTGACAGTGACAATGTCTTGAGACTGATCTACGACGGACCGGACATTTCGAGCTTGTACTGGCCTAATCCTGATTTTGATGTGTATAGAAATGGAAGAACAAACTATAACAGCAGCAGGACAGCAGTTCTATATGATTCTGGCACTTTTGTATCAAGTGACAGGTTGGAGTTCAGAGCCACTGACATGGGTGGCTTTGGGGTCAAGAGAAGGCTAACAATGGATCATGATGGAAACCTGAGGCTCTATAGCCTCAACAATGCAACAGGACTGTGGAGTGTATCTTGGCAAGCTCTTGCAGAGCAGTGCACAGTGCATGGCATTTGTGGAAGAAATGGGATTTGTGTTTACACACCTGAACCCAAGTGCTCATGTCCTCCTGGTTATGAGGTCACCAATTCAACTGATTGGAACCAAGGATGCAAGCCTAAGTTCAATCAAAGTTGCTCCAACCCACATTCTCAGCATCTAAAATATGTGCACCTGCAACATACAGACTTCTATGGCTTTGATCTCAATTTCAGTCAACCAGTTTCTTTTGAATCCTGCAGGAAGATATGCTCCGAAGACTGTCGTTGTAGCGGGTTTAGCTACCGGCTGACAGGGGAGGGGCTGTGCTTCACAAAAAGTGCCCTCTTTAATGGCTTCACCTCTCCAGACTTTCCAGGTAGCATATATCTGAAAGTGGTTGAGAGTGTGGAAGCATCAGAACCATATTTTCTCAATGGCTCCAATCCATTGTGTGGGTCTAGTGCAGCTGAAGTTATGGTAGGCTATCCCTCAATGTATGACACTAGCAATAAAAAGGTGAACTGGGCATATTTTTTATGGTCTGCTTTAGCCATTGGTGCTATAGAAATTCTCTTGGCAGTGCCTGGTTGGTGGTTTCTCTTCAGAAAACATGGCTTGCCAGCTTCTGTGGAAAACGGGTATCTCGCTATCTCCAGTCAGTTCAGGAGGTTTACTTATGGTGAGCTAAAGAAGGCGACGAAGAACTTCAAGGAAGAGCTAGGAAGAGGAGCTTTTGGTGCTGTGTTTAAAGGCACATTGTCAGATGATAGGCAGGTGGCAGTGAAGATGTTGAGAGATGTGTATCAAGGTGAAGAAGGGTTTTGGGCAGAAGTGAGCACAATTGGAAAGATAAACCACATGAACCTTGTGAGAATGTGGGGTTTCTGTTATGAAGGAAAACATAAACTCCTTGTTTACGAACACATCAAGAACCAGTCACTGGACAAGCACTTGTTCTTTGGCATCTCTCTTGGCTGGAAAGAAAGGTTCAAAATTGCACTAGGTACTGCCAAGGGCTTAGCTTACCTGCACCATGAATGTCTAGAGTGGGTTTTCCATTGTGATGTGAAGCCTGAAAATATACTTCTAGACGACGAGTTCGAGCCTAAAATTGCAGATTTTGGGCTAGCTAAGTTGTCCCAGAGAGGCAGCCCAAACTCAGAGCTGTCTAGGATTCGAGGAACAAAAGGGTACATGGCTCCGGAGTGGCTTACGAACCTCCCCATTACTGCAAAAGTTGATGTTTATGGTTTTGGAGTTGTGGTTCTAGAAATGGTGAAGGGAATTAGGCTCTCAACTTGGGTGGTTGAAGAGGGTGAGGAGCAGGAAATGGAGCTGATGAGATTTGCCAGGAAAATGAAAAGTATAGTTCAATCTGGTGAGGACTTAGAGATAGAAGATATAGTTGATCCAAGACTTGAAGGCAAGTTTAGCAGGAACCAGGCAATAACAATGGTCAAGATTGGAATTTCATGTGTTGAAGAAGATAGAAGCAAGAGGCCAAAAATGGACACTGTGGTCCAAGTTCTACTAGAATGTGAAGATGAAACTGAAGTCAACATTGAAGAAAATCACTAAACTCATTCCTTTTAATTTGCACACATTTATTACATAATGTATCAAGTTTCTCATTACATGGAATAAAATATCAAAGTAACACAAAACCCCAAGTCTAGACATTGAGATTTTTGGGTTTAATCACTGACCTCAATCTCAGTATCTGCACTTTTCTCATCATATCTGCTGAGAAGCTTCACAACCTTGCTCATACTAGGCCTTGTAGCTGCATCTTCTCCTACACAAAGCATGGCCACTTTCACCAACTGGTCCAGCTTCTCCTTGTTGTATTCATGGTCCAAGTTTGGGTCAATCACTTCCTCGAGCCCTTCGTTTTCAATCATTTGCCTCACCCAGTGTACCAAGTTGTTGTCAGGGCCTGAAGAAGCGGTTTGGAAAGCATATGCACTCTTCCCAGTCAGTAGTTCCAGCAGAACCATCCCATAGCTGTAGACATCTACCTTTGCATCAATTTTTGAATTCATGATCCACTCCGGAGCTAAGTACCCTCTAGTACCCCGAACCTTGGAAAACCCCTTGTCGTTGTTGTCCTTGAATAGCATTGACATGCCAAAGTCCGCAACCTTAGGTTCAAGATCATCATCTAACAAAATGTTCTGAGGCTTTACGTCACAATGGAGTACCCATTCTAGACACTCCTCGTGTAGGTATGCCAGACCCTTTGCTGTCCCTAAAGCAATGTTGTACCTCTGGTCCCATCCCAATCTATTGGATGAATCTGAGAACAAGATTTTATCCAAGGAACCATTTTCTAAGTACTCATATATCAGCAGCTTATGCTCATTCTCAACACAGAAACCCCACAGTTTCACCAAGTTCCTGTGGTTGATCTTCCCTATGGTGGTCACCTCTGCCCAGAACTCTGCTTCGCCTTGCAAAACGCCTTCCAGTCGCTTCACAGCTACAACTATTCCATTGTCAAGAACCCCTTTGAAAACTGTCCCAAAGCCCCCTCTTCCCACTTCATGTTTGAAGTTTTTTGTGGCCTTCTTGAGCTCTTTATAAGTGAACCTCTTGAAACCCATTGCTATGATCATGTAACCCAGATTGACCAATTCATCATGAGTGTGCTTCCTGAACATGAACCACCATCCCAAAGCAATGCAAGTAACTTCAAAGATTGCAACAGTAACAACAACCCCTATCAGGTATCTGACATACTGGTTTCTATGAGAGCTTTGTTGTTCCACACCATTACCTGTGAGAACAGTTTCTTCATCTGAACAGGTTAGGTTGTATCTTAGTTCCTGAGCTAGCTCTGGATCAGATTTCACAAAACCTCTTGGGACCTTTATATGCATATTACTTTTCGAACGAGGCATGTGGAAACCATTGAAGAGACTGCCTTTCGGGTAGCATTGTGCAAGTCCATCGAGTGCATACCCGAAACCTTCGCATCTGCAATCACTGAGACAAGTGTTCCTGCATTGTTCATAGGTAATGCCTACACCATAACCAGTAGGAATGTCGTATCCGTAGAAATCTGTGTTGTGAAGCTCCATAAAGTCCAACTCTTGTGCCTTGCAAGTCAGGTTGAACAAAGGAGCACAGCCCTTGGACCAATCTGAAGGATCATTTCTTGTGAAACCATAGGGGCATGTGCATGTTGGTTGTGTTCCATAGACGCATATACCATAGGGTCCACACAATCCATGAACTCTACAGAAATCTGCACCTCCAAACCATGAAGTTTCCCAAAGCCCTGATTTGTCTAAACTATACAATCTTAAAGTTCCACCATAATCTAACGTTAGGCGACGCTTAGGGCCAATACCATAGTCAGCTGCATCGAATTGCAGACTGTCACTGGACTGAAAATGTCCAGTCTCATCTAGAATTGCTATTCTAGAACTATTGTAAGGTGTTCTTCCATTGACAAACACAGTTGAGCTTGTATTGGGCCAGAAGATACTTGAAATTAAAGGACCATTATAGATGAGATGGAGTACATTATTGTCATCAAATTTGAAGTTGTAGAATCCAGAAAAGTATGTACCTTTAGCCCTCATGGAGATCAAGGTTGTGTTCTTGGTAATAGGCTGAGATGGGAGGATTGTGTCAGTGGGGAAGCGAAAGCTCTCCCAAATGGAATTGCTTGAATCCTTGGTAAGAACAAGATTTCCTGTTTCAAGAAGTTGAAGTGCAACATCATAATTTGAGAATGTGTTGGTTGACCACACAATAGAACCATCTTGATCAGTCAAGACTAGGTTGCCATTTTGAAGAAGGCTCAGCCTTGATCTCTTCCCATTAACCGGCCGGTTTCTGTTAGCCATCCAAACAACTGTTTTGTCAACAGAGTTAGTGAACCAGATTGAATAACAATAGGCGTTTTCGCCTACCTTGTAGAATCCACTAGAAAATGTCCCATTTGGTGAAACCAAGATGTCAGTTTGTTTCTCAACAGCCAAGAACCTTCCTTGGCGCAAGCTTGGCAATCCTCCTAGAGCCCAAGCCACTGTAGGTGCAAACAGCAGTAGGATGATGAAAAAGTGAGAAACTCCCATGATGTGGGAAGTTTTAGATATGGATTGATGGTTCCAAATTGGTTTTGGCATCAGACTAACAGAGCATATTTGGCTTGGCTTGCATGAGACTAGACAAAAGCAAAAGGCCAGGCTTGTAGATTATATTCTCTGATAGATTATTAGAGAATGGAGACAATGATTCAAATGCCCATTTGCATATACTAAATCCTTTGTTGTCACTGTCTATGAAATCATAGAATTGATGGTTGACCACCTCCAAGTTATTTGTATCTCTCCCAAACCTGTTTTGTTGAATAATCAGGTTTGATTTGGGATGTTGATGGTCTGTTTAGTCTTTTCTGGTGTCAAAAATTGATTATTGACCAGACTTCAAGTTGTTATTGTTGGCCTTATTGACCATGCTTTAAGTTGCCATGCATGTCCTGTCCTGCATAATATCAGTGCATCAGTGCATGGTGCTTGTAAATCATTCAAAGACATCTGAATTTGAAACTAGAAACTGTAGTAGTCATATCAGCAAGCGTAACAGCCGAGACTCGAACCTGAGACCTCAAGAGAAGCAAGCGCCTTAAGTCACTACTTGCCCCGATGATGGTTGTTTGAAAATGTGGCTCTTCCTTGGTTGTTAGTTATGTTTGTTAAGAGAGGTGTTGGTTATATAAAAGTCAGAAGGAAAATTCTAGATGATTTGAATAGCCATCCACCATTCTTAGCTTCTAATTAATTATTTATGTTGGCTGCATTGAATGATTATTTAAATTTAATATCTAAGTGTTACCTCTCCCATGAGACTTTTTCTGAATTGTATTTAATTATTGGAATTTAGAAATAATAAGATTCAATGAACCAGAATTACATTCTTCATCTACTGATTTTGTTTAGCTTGATTTTTCAATTTAAATGACCCTCTCTCAAATAATGCTGTTGATGGTCAACCCTGCTATCTTAATCATGTTGTTAATTATGTTTTTGTTGGGTTTGTGTTGCATCTACTGATTTTGTTTAGTTGTTGCATTGTTCATAGGAGAATAAACACATAAAAAGCAAAGTCAAAACATTAAAAAAATAATTCACACCTGATATTGGTGGTGTTCTGGTGTGCCGGAGCTGGTTGGCAGTGGTCTGGTTAGCTGGGACTCGGTGGTGAAGGTAAAGAGAGAGACTGTGTCTGTGTGGTAGAGAAGAGGCTAGAGCAGAACAATGAGATTGAGAGTCTGAGTTTGAGTACTGACGAATTCATTGAGAGCTCTTAAAATTACAAATATGCCCTCAAACAGGTAGTATAATGAACGGGTTATATGACACGATAATGACCCGTTTAATTAAACGAGTTATGCAGGTTAAACGAGTTCGACACAAACCCGACATGATTATTAAACAGGTTGAAACATTAGACACAAACACGACACGAACCTGCTTAACTTCGTGTCGTGTCACGGGTTATGACCCAATTTGTCAGCCCTACCCGTGATTTTGCTCACCTTATTATTAAAGTGTATATACATTTCCAATTAAAAAAGATACTTGTAGGGAACAGAATAAGACAATGGACATTGAGATGATAATTCCTGGACAAGTAGAAAAGAAAAAGAATATGAACTCAGGTAAATAGAAAGAATACAGTGTCACTACCGTTTCTATTTCCTTTCTTAAGCAAGAAACAATAATGATTTTGAACGTGAATAAAAACATATTTTAATTACAGAAGGATCAAAGTTCCACAACAAAATTGAAAATCTTGACTAAAGCAAAAAGAATCACCTAAGATGTTTAACACTCCTAGGGATGGTATATATAGTACCGTAAAAATTATAATCAAGAAAATGAAAACCGTAAAAAAACATGAACCTCCTTATGGGGCCATTAACCCTTCAATTGTGTAAGAAAGAGACTTTGCCCAGTCAGCTTTAAGTAGCAAGGTTTGCAGTGTCTTCATTATGTTGTATCTTGGATCAAGCTTCCGCTGCCAACCCTACAAGCACCCAAAGCAAGAATCCATATTAAACCGTGTAAAGTAGATATATTTCAGCATGTCACGGCCATCACAGCTAATCTGTTGTTCCCCATTTCATTCTTATACACTAACAAATTTTCTTCACAACGAGTGCAATATTGTCGCAGAATGAACGAGTTATTAAAACTGAAACAGTACAAAAGAAAACTGAAATGAAAGAGCAAAGAAATAAAATAAGATGTTTAAGCTATATCCATAGGCAATTAAAATGCAAATGGATCCAAATATAGAGCCAGTCTAGGTGGGCAAATAATTAGCATCTCATCCCATCCAAAATGGGTGTGGTTTGGTGTCATACACAGTGCACAGTAATTTAACTATTATAGCAAGAGGAAAAAGGAAATCACCTCAAGCACCAAAGTTGTAACCATCACTGTGCATACGTTGCCATCTATATTAACTTTATGGCGCCTAACTTTCTCAAGTAATTGCTCCATGCACTCAGCAGGATGGATTAGGTCCCCTTCTGGAGTACCCCAGAAACTGAATGCCTCCTCCACTTCCTGTTAGAACTTAAAACTATATCAACTAAATAATATGCCCATTTAATGGATAAAATCAAAGTAACTTCACAGATAAAAGTTCCAAAACATAATATATAGAGAAGAAATCCAGCATACAACTGCGGAATGCATTTACTTAGTCTTAACTAACACATACTGTATTTGCTATCTGAAGCAGATCTGCAGTAGCTTTATGAGAAAAGTACTTAAACACAGGCAAGTGAACAAATTGTCATTCAAATCGAAAAAGGAAAAAAGAGAAGCTTCAAGCTTTCAACAGCAGACATACCAGCCAAAAACTGCCTAGCTAAATTCTCCTTTTAAAAAGCCACAACCATAAAGCATCATAAAATTGAAGGTTCATTCCCAGTAATTCACCTCAATAAAAGCCTTTGGATTAGGACAATTTTGTTGCTTTGATAATCTGAGTGCACTCTCTGCAGCGGTTCGCCCATCCCGACGGGCAACAGCCTTAAAAAAATCCAATAGATTCACTCTATCACTCTTAGATAGTTCAGCTGTCATGCCTACATCAAGGAAAATGATGTGAGGCTTTGATTTAAACAGCCGTTTTCGAGAAGACTTGCTCTGAGGCACCCGAACAAAGATATTTCCAGGATGCATGTCAGCATGGATAAAGTTGTCCACCTGAAAGAAGAAATCATGATTCAAAAGCATGAAGGGCAGTTGCATTGGGATTCAGTCTTTCATGTTCACCAGTGGAAATTTATTAAAAGGAATTCAAGATATCGAGTGCTAAGGTTCATATGAGAAGCAGCTAACACCTAACAATATGATTTCAAAAGTACTCAGCAATTTGAGGCTCAACAGACTAAAATAGTAAAATTCGGTTGAGTTGAGTTCTATTCTATGTATCAGCATGTTAAGCTCACTTAGGGTATAGTATTAATACAGAAAACACTGATTTAACTGAGATGGCCATACCAAAATGAGTGTCTTTATTTCTATTTTGAGAAAAAAAATAAAAAGAAGTTAGTTAGTGTGGTATATTTACTTTTGTATGCTCATGATCATGTGGTAAGGGATACTAACTTATTATAACGATATTGAGAATTCATGCATAATTAACTTCCTAAAAAAAGAAAGCGGACACTCATTTTGGGACAAAAATTCAAATGAAACAAGACGGGAGTACATAATAAAAAATTACAATTAAGAATCAAGAATAACTAGTTGATCTAAAGATAATTGTCTTCCCTATCAGGGTTGGTCATAGAAAAATACCTATATAACCTGAAGACACCCACATATTTAGAATATCAATTATTACCAAGTTTCAAGAAAAGTAATACAATACGAAAGACATCACCAACGAAAGGAATGCAATAATTGCTATGCGAATAAATTAATTACGAAATGTGCTTACCAAAAGCATCTTTAAGAGAGCATGAGTACCAATGTGGGCAAGGGCAATTTTAGTCCGAGTATGTCGTTCATCATCATCATCAATATATCTTGAAACACATTCCCCCTGCTCGTAAGTTTCGACCAAAACAGCAGGATGCACAAGTGGATAAATAGGCTTAGGAAAGGAAACATTCTTCCAACTACGGAAGTTATAAGTAAAGCGGCTCAAATTAGCAGCTTCCCGTGCAAGGTCAACTTGAGACATCATGAAAACTGCAAATTGCTGTACACTTTCATCCAATCTCAACCAATTTAGTGCGGGAATGAAACTAGAGACTTTTGCTACCAAATTGATTATCGCAAAATCTCTTCTAATTGACTCACCAACACCAGGATGTCTAACCTTTACAGCAACTACAATAGGTTTTATCTGTTTACCAGGGTACCGAAATTTCAATGAAGCACGATGTATTTGAGCAATGCTTCCAGATGCCACAGGTGCCTCCTCAAAATTCTCAAAAATTTCAGATATCTTGCGACCAAATGCTCTTTCAATGGTTTTTCTCGTGTAGGAGAAGCTATGTTGAGGAGCTTTGGTGTGAAGCTCAGAAAGCTTGGTGCATAAGTCTTTAGGGAAGAGATCTGGGCGTGTAGCTGCCCACTGACCCCATTTTATGAATGCAGGACCTGCCTTTTCAAGAGTACGATGAACAACCTGAAGCCACGTTTTCCTATACTGGACCCCAAAAGAATCAGCAAAAGGTGCCATCACTATGCTGGGTGAGAACAATATAGATAAATAGAGAGCTCTCAGCAACAAAACAACACCTTCGAATACTGAAAGCACAAGTGAAGACACAAAAGCACGCCCATCTTGTGCACGCATGTGAAGGGTATTATTTGATGGGTAGTAATTTGTGTCTACTTGTACTTTATGTGCCAATGCTTGCTGTCCACATGTGAAGGCAAAAAAACCAGGAACAAGCAGGGGTGAGCGGGTCAAGGACAAACTGACTGCTTGAGCAATCTTACGTATAGGATAAAATGGAATTCTATGCATAGGATACGAAGCAATCCTACGCAGGGGATTAAATGTGCCCCCACTTGAAGACTTTGGGGAGTATTTTTTGGACACCCTTTTACAAGCACACAGGGCAAGGTGTGTCAGCGCACTACTCGCAGAAATGACAGAGAAATTTCGGGTAAAACTATTCCCAAAATGACCATGTTGCTGCACTGAGAATGAAGTATGTACTCTGACAGGAACCCTGCATTGTAAGTCGAGTTTATATTGGGGAAGCCGAAGCCCAACTGTAACAAGTGTACCATAAGTCCTTACTTCCGAATGCTCGCTCCTCTTCCCATTTGAGAAAATGGACTGGGCAACTCTCTTAAAATGATTACTATACATCAAAAGCCTGCATTCCAGTGACTGTGTCAATTTACCAGTATCTACATTGATGTCCCATGATACATAACAATTACTTAAATGAAAGGGAATGGTGCAATTACAGTAAACAGTAGACAGGGTAGGTACTTGATAGAATATAATCAACAAAAGATAAAGAGAAAAAAAAAGACATAAATCACACACAAAAGCCTAAGCTGAGAGCAAAGTAATGGGAAACCGATAGGCAATAATCGAATTTTCCCCATCTCTTCTCAAACACCCCTCCCTCCGAATATACCATTACTAATACAGGTATATAATATTGACAGCCTATTTCAAAAATCCCTTCTCCAACCGCCCAACATTTCTTATGTCAGCCTAGGCCTAATCAATCACATACTCCGGTCAGTCTAGTAGCAGATTGTCATGTCTTTTTTGCACTAAGATAAAGCACCACCCAACAACTAAAATAGTCAACTCTGCACAAGTTTTCAACATCAATAATACAGTTCAAATCCAAAGTCAACGTAAGAACTCTTTTTTAGGTCAGTTTACATCAATCATCGCAAAACTGACCGTTAATTGATAGTTAAAACCAGATTTCATGATCCCACAAAAACTATATTGAAAAACACCATTTATTCTTAGGACTAAAAACAATATTCCAAACAATGAGAAAATTGAAAAACCCTAGTTGCAGGATTAGAAAGGTTTAAGAGCAGTGTTAATTGACTGACCTCGACATGGCGATCGAAATTGGAAGGGAATGGCAGGGTCGTCTAACGTACGCAGATGGTGTATTGTGTTGGTGGTTGTTCTTGAGAGCATTTTCTCATTCGAGTCTCAGTTGTCTGGAATCGCGGCCTGAAGCGGCGTGAGCATGAAGAAGACGAAGAAAATAAAAGTCTTGTTGGCGCTGAAGTGGTCACTTTTTTCCTTGCATTGCTTGGGGCTTAGGCCGCTGAGCCTAGGTCGAGGTTGGTTTGTTCAACTCGGATTTCGATTTGGGAAGCGTGCGAGATGCAAGATTCGGTGAGTGCTTGGGCTTGGGCTGTTATTGGGCTATTTATAGCTTGTTTGTTAACTATAGATCATGTCGCTAAGTCACGGTAAGTCTCAGTAAGTAGGTGATGAAAACTTTAAGGAGCTGAAAGTTGATGCTCCGTTAAGTTAGTTATGTTTGGTAAATGACTGACTGAA
>JAYMTF010000729.1:0-31050 GCA_036897485.1 Pelargonium nanum | reverse complement strand
GACGTAGCTCGGCAGTGGGTTGAAAAGCAGGGTTTGCTTCCTTCCAGTGAAGAACTTCCACTTACGGAGAGCTTTCCTTGCAGCGGAAGTCTTCTTTCGGTAAGAACTTTTTTCACTTAAGCGGACACTCATTTTGGGACGGATGATCTATTTGGATACTGAGAGACGATTGCTAACCATGTGATTGTTCATAATGTTGTATGTGTACAGGCTGCTAGAGAAGCTAGATACGACAAGGAAGCAATGGTGAAGTTTTTTCGTATGGTACGTGTTAATGACCTTTTCGTTCCTCTCTCTCTCTCTCTCTCTCTCTTCATATCGTCCAATTCTCTGAACCGTGTTGTCCCAGTTGATCAGGAGAAGATATTTTTCCGATGACTTACCTGCTCCAAATGCATGGTCTATTTCTCCAGCTCCGAGACCTGTCCAACGTTTAGCTGATATTAATATGGACCGCGAGGATCAACTATACAAGAATAAAAGGTATGTTTCCAAATGCTTATATTTGACTCTCTCTCTCTCTCTCATAAATGTGAATATATTATGATAATAAGCTGCTTGCATCAAAGATCATGTTTCTTACTAGTTGCTCTTTGCTCATTAAGACAAAAAATAGATTTCAAACTTTTCTGATTTGTAATGAAAATCGTATATGACATGTAAAGGCCACGCCATTGGTTTACATGTTTACGTCAACTACACTTTAGGGATTTATTTAGGTCCAAGAAGGATTGGAACACAGGATCAATCTCTGATTTCCCATCTCACGCGAATAATTTGTTAATAAAATGTTGGTGTCTTGTTTATGTAAAAATCTGTCAATGTTCGCGTAAATTTCCTTTCAAACTTCCTCTATTTTTCGTATATTAGAGCCATGCTTCTGATGGGAACTAATTTTTCTTGCAGTTTAGGCGGTGACCCTTACAGTTACAACACGCTCCCGCCCCTTCCAGCTCAGCGCAATCTCACGCCACCTCCAACGCTTTATCCTCAGCAACCCGTTTCAATATCCGAAGGCTACAGCCTCCCGAGATTTTCCTTCTCTAGTTCCTTAGACGCCAGCAGATCAAAGCGCTCTGATATCAATGTATGATCCTTCGTTGCTGCAGCTATCAAAAGGTACTTCGTCGCGTGCTATATGAATCATATTCCCGTTTGTCACATTATTGTAAACTGTTTGATCCATTCGTTTTCAAGGGTTTTCTGGCTTTTACACTTAGAAATGATTGATTCGTCTATAAGGGTTTTCGGGTTTTTACACTTAGATTTCATTTTGTTGCTCTGTTCAGACGTAATTGGGTTGGGTTACAGTTTGGTTAATGTACAATGAAATATGAATGATAATGAAATTTGATACTGAATGCTATTCATTTCGTTCGAAATTTACATTTGCCACGATTTGTAGTTAGAATTAAGCCGGAAAAAATGAAACCCTGCGTTTCGGGTTTTCAAATCATAGATGACGATTTGGGGATGATACGTTTACAACAATATATAGTTACAATTAATTCGAAAAAGAAGAAAACAAAACATTAATCGCAGTGGCATTGCGTTTAGGGTTTTCAGTATAGTTGGCAAATCGGATTTAGGGTTTGGGCCGAATTCAATCTTGAAAGTACTTCAGATTTGATCGGGTGCATGAATTGTGTGAGTTGTTCGACCCGACTCAAAAATTGGCTTGTTCGGATCGGACAAAAGACGGGTCGGATTGTGTTCCCGTAATTTGGGGTCTAAATTGCAAGCTCTAGTTTTTGAATCATAAATGAAGTTTTTCGGGATGATGGTTATGAAATTCAATACTAAATATAATTCGTTTCAATTGTAAACTCTCGTTAATAAAAATTCAACAATTTGTATTTGTAGTTAGAACTAAACACGAGAAAAAAATGAAACCCTAATCACTTTCCTACTATTCTATTTGAGTTCTCATATCGTCGGTTAAACCCTTATTACTACATTGCAATTTTGTTTAGGGTTTTTGGATGGTTCGCGCCAATCTCACATGCGTCCAGTGAAGTTTTGATTAGGGTTTTTGGATCATGTACAATGTTGTCCGGATGATATAGAAGCGAGTTGATAAGCTGGTCATGTGTCCCGATCGTTTGCTCCCACCATTGCTTATTCCTCTTGCGACAATCGACGGTATCTACGGTTTCGGTGGCGGCGGCGACGTCAGGATGATATAGAAGCGAGTTGATGAGCTGGTCATGTGTCCCAATCGTTTGCTCCCACAATTGCTTATTCCGCTTGCGACATTCGACGGTATCTACCGATCCGGTGGCAGCGACGAAACCGGTGATTTCTGTGTTGTTGATCTTGCTCATTGTTACTATTCCTTTTCTCTGTGAAACATGAAAAAAAAAAAACAAAAGATATAAAAATATAGATAAATATTATGTAACAAAGATTTAAAAAAATAGTGATTTAGTGCATTGGTGATAAATACAAAAGTTTTACAACACACATAATGATTCTATCACATTGTACCAAAACTTATAGAATAAATCATATACATTGAACTATTCTATCATATTATTCTAAAAAATTATCCAATAAGTTGTATACATTGAATAATTTCATCAAATTGTACCGAAATCAATCGAGTGAGTTGTAAACATGAACTATTAAATTGTACCAAAACTTATCAAATATCGAGTGAGTTGTAAACATGAACTATTAAATTGTACCAAAACTTATCAAATAAGTTATGTACATAACGACCAAAACTTATCAAATAAGTATGTAACATATGAAAAGAATATTGATTCAATGCATTACAGAATAAAATTCAATTATATCATTATTGTACCCAAACTCATTGACTAAATTACATAATATTTGTATATAATTAGTAAAAAAAATACCATCAAACATTCAAACTACAACCACAAACGAGTTCAAAAGTTGTGTCACAAATACAAAGAAGAATCACAATTCAAAATCGATCAATACATAACCTTTGTACAAAATAAACAAAAGTTGCATCACAAAACGGTAATACTCGATCGTGTCGACTTTTCAATAAGTTTTATGTAACATTCATATAATTTAGTAACTCGAAGAGTATCGTGATATGAACTAAAATAAGAGAGTATTGAAAAGTACCAGAAATCAATGGAGGCTCTTGCTTTTGCTTTTTCTCTTGTGGTTGAATTGCAAACAAAGCTGTTTTTGCTTGGTGGGTTAGGTTTTGGCCTAATGTGAAGATTTATATAGATTGAGATTGAGAATTTGAGATTGAGAGCAAATCCTGAGTAGATTACCTGTTTCCCAAGTCAAGTTGGACAAGAAATCAAATTTATTTCCTAATTTTAATATTTATTTCCTATCTTGTTGAAGAATCTAGAATAATTCTGGTGTGTTTTCCAAGTATTTAATTTTTTTTTCTATTTTCATTGGGAAAAGAAAAAACAAAAAATAAATAATTAGATGCATATAAAATATTAGGCAGAGAAATTTAATTTAAATTCATAAATATTATCGATGTGCATTTATGTAGAATTAGGAGTTTTTGTTCGTTTGTTATTATTTGACGACAAGTACTATGGGCTATAAATTGCGCCGTTTTTAGTCTAAGAAATTGCAAAGATCTGTGGGCTTAATATTTTAACTTTTTACAACTTTTAGATCAAAAAAAAAAAAAAAAACAGTAGGAACTATGGCCAGTAATTTGAAAAGAATAATCTGAAATTTGATTTGAATTGAAACTGATTATACCAATTTTTGAATTGGATTGAGTCATATTTATCCTATAAAATATATGTGAAGTTTTTATTTGATCCATGTCCGGAATCTGAATCCAAAAGGACCCGTTTCAGGTCAGATCAAATTTGTCCTTAAAAAATGAGGGTTGAAATTTAATCTGAAATTTGAATTATATTGAAGAGGATCAATTAGAAAAAGTAATAGGAATTTTGTAAGAGATTAAAACGAAATTAGAGTCATATCCTTGCTAAGAGTTGACAATTTGAATCTACACTTATGGGAACATATAATCCAATTCCCATTTTTCACGAGTTTAAGTTGCGAAAAATAAACCCAACAGCTTTTGAGTTGTTTAAAAAATCGTATGAACCCGTATATTTTACACATAAAACTCCACATTTGATAAAAAAACATGCATCATCCACTCTTTCGGATTGGATTAGGCCTTTCAAACTCCAATTTGAACAAATCCAAAATTAATTTTTTTCTTTTTTTCTTTCTTAGAGTTTTTCATTATATTTGTATTTGAATCCAAAATTTCAAATAATATTTGGGCTATATCGATTCCGGACCAAATCCGGTTAAACAGGTTTTGTTTGAATCTGAAGCCCCAAAACACATATGCATAGGCCCAATTCAAATATTTAACGGCCAAATTCTATATATAAAATCTATATCCTCGCCATTGCAGCACAATCCCAAACCCTAACCAATTCCATAGAAATCGAAAGAGAAGACACAGTGAGAGAGTGAACAGAAATGGCTTCAGCTATTGCTTCTTCCCAATTTCTTCTTCGTCGATCAATTGCTATTCGTGAATCTTCTTCTTCTTCTGCTTCTCGAGGTATGGCTTGCTTCGCTCCTGGTTTTTTCACTTTCTTCCATTCTCGATCTTCGTCTTCAGCAAAATCCCAATCTGCTGAGCTCGATAAGCACGTTAATGACCTTTTCAGATCTGTCTCTACCTATACTAAACAGCATCGCCATCTCAGCTCCGATTTCACCACCTCTCATCTGAATCAAGCTATTTCTTTGTTCCATCAATTGCTCCAAACACGTCCTTCTCCTTCCATCGTCTCTTTCAACAAGCTTTTGACCTCCATTTCCAGATTGAAATGCCACTCTCATGTTGTTTATCTTTACCGGAGTTTGGATTCGTCCCCAGGTATTGCTCAAAATGTGTTTACTCCTAGCATTTTGATCAATTCCTTCTTCCATCTCAACCGTTTGGGTTTTGGGCTCTCCATTTTGGGAAAATTCTTCAAATTAGGGTTACGACCCGACACTGTCGCCATTACCACTTTGATCAAGGGTTTGTGCAGTCACGGACTTGTTTGTCAAGCCCTTCATATTTATCCCAAACTTATGGATTATGTTGGTTGCCAACCTGATATGGTTACTTGTAACACTGTTATTAACGGATTATGCAAGCAAGGGCACACTCAATCTGCCCTTAAACTGCTTCGGAAAATGGAGCACAACTCCACTTGTATGCCCAATTTAGTTACCTACAGCACAATCATTGATGGTTTGTGCAAAGACAAGATGCTCGATCAGGCAGTGGACCTCTTATCTGTAATGATTGGTAGGGGAATTGCCCCAGATATTTTTACTTACAGTTCTTTGATTCGTGGAGCCTGCATTTTATCCCAATGGGACCAAGTTAAAAAGTTGTTAAATGAAATGGATGGTAAAAATATCTCCCCAAATGTAACTACTTATAGTATATTGGTGGATGCTTTGTGTAAAGAAGGCATGGCTGAAGAAGCGCAAGGAGTGGTTCATATGATGATGGAAGGGGGCTTGGAGCCTGACGTTGTCACCTACAGCTCACTCGTGGACGGCTACTGTATGAGAGGTGAAATGGACAAGGCGGTGAAAACATTTTACATGATGGTTGATCGTGGGTGTGCTCCCAATGTTATTTCTTACAATAGCTTGATCAATGGGTATTGCAAGATCAAAAAAATGGATGAAGCTAACAGACTCTTTAACGAAATGTCTCGTAGTAGATTGGTTCCCGATGTCATTACGTATAACACTCTCTTAATGGGATTTTTCAAGGTTGGGAACATACTAGCCGCAGAACAACTTCTCAATGAAATGCGATCTCGTCAAGTGCATCCAGACCGCGTAACTTATGCTGTTGTGTTAGATTATTTGTGTAAACACAATAATCTCACAGAGGCCTTGGCATTGCTCCACAACATGGAGATTTCTGGGAAGAATCCAGGCATTGTCAATTACAATATCCTAATAAATGGTACGTGCAGAGCTGGGAAGATTGACATGGCAAGAGAAATGTTCTTTTCTCTCCCGGCAAAAGGAGTGCAGCCTGATGTCTGGTCATATAACATACTTATCAGAGGTCTCTTTAAAGAAGGGCTATTAACTGAAGCTGAAGAATTATTCCGTAAAATGGAAGAGAATGGTTGCTTGCCTAATGCTTGCACTTATAACACATTGGCGCAAGGATTCTTTCGACATAGTGAAACTGAAAAGGGGTTTCTGCTTGTTAAAACTATGGTTGACAAGGGTTTCGCTGCAGATGCATCCACTACAGAGTTGTACTTTGAATTGCTGTATGGGGAAGGATCAGAACATCTTTTATGAGTAATGATCTATGTGTAGCAATTAGCAATCTGTGAAAAGTATTGAAGCAATCTGTGCAGTAATGAACAGAAGATTGTAATATTGCTCAAGACTAAGGTAAAATCTTGGTATCATTAATTACATATTGTATCATCTACAACTGTATATGGCCAACCTGAAAAGATTCCTTGCGTTTTTGAACTTTTGAATTGAGGGCTATTGTTCCATATGGACGGACTAAAGGTAATTGATTATGGCCAACCTGAAAAGATTCCATATTGTTTTGTACAGCTTACAACTTGGGTTCTGGGCAAGGTACATCGGAGGGGATGCTACAGTTGTATCTTCATCGACAAAAAAAAAAACTGCCAAGGAACTTTGTTAAAAGTATGTTGTTGGATCTTCTTCATTTCCTTATAATTTTTTTATATTCTAAAAAATATTCTGTCATATTGTCTCAGTTTGAGACGGATCCTTTGTCATTTAACTGTTTGTATGCACGGTAGTAGTCTGTTTTGATTATGTTCCGTCCGTAAATAAAAGGTTACCCTAGTCCCGAAGGAAGTTTGTTTCCCATGATCTCATGGTCACGGGGCAACAACCTTAGCATTGTGTCTAGGCTAGTCCTTGTTAGAGGTTGTTTCGTGACCCAAACCCGTGATCTCATGCTCACTAGACAACAACCTTAACATTTGTCTAGGCTCATCCTCTTGTTGTATGGTTTAGTCCATGAGTGAGGTTGTATCCTCACTTAAAACCTGCTCACCAAACAACCTTAGCATTGCGTCTTGGCTCATCCTCATTTACCTCATGCCCGTAATTACTATTAATAGCTTCTTACGCTTTTTATTTATCATTCAATTTACCTTTGCTTGTTGTTTGGCGCCTTTTGTATAATGGTCTAGCCGACATGTGCAGGATCAGTGGAACTAGGCAAGCAAAAATCTCTGGGAATAGCAATCAAAGCCTTGAATGGGATGAATATGCACACAACCAAAGTCATTTTATCATATGTTTAACACATCATTTCAAGCTACTTTGAATCAAATAGGTGTAGGGTATAATATACTACTTGAATTGCAGATTTAACCTACTTATTTTTCTGTCAGACAACTTTGTTCATTCTATGATTTATGATTGAAAGCAACTCATCCTCTGTTTAATATTGGTTTCGCACCATTTGATCCTTGTATTTCTTGGCTGTTTATTTCTTGTGTTTCTGTTTGGTTGCCGAGAAAATGGAGTTGAGAGCACTTGTACTCTCTTTATTTGTGGTAGGGAGGTTTGCAATGCAGAATTTGGCTGATACACATTACATCTTCTTTATTGGATTTTCCTTGAGGACAATTTTCTTCAATTTCAATGGTTGTATCTAGATTTGGTAATTTGGAGCCTAACTTGTGGGTAGAGTTGGTATTTTGGATTCGAACCCGTATATCTCCAAAATTCAATCCGACTTGTACCTATGATTTGACCATTTTTTGATCTGGTGTCAGTTCAGATTTTTCCTATCAAAACGGATTGGAAATGGCAAATCCACAAAATTTACACTTAATTTTGATACTTGATGTGCTTTGAACGGATTCAGGTTAGTCTTTATCAATAATACCCGAACAATTCTATCTGATTCTAATTTGAAATCTAAATTGTCAACTTTGTTTTTAGGTGCCCGAACTTTGACCAATATTTTTGGTCGAATTTGTTAACTCATTGCCTATATAAACCCAACACTTCATGTAAGCCGGGTTGGGTTAAGTCTCTTCAACATACACTCAAAATAACTCAAACGGAACAGATAACAAAACAATACAACCTATACCACCCAAATCCGATGTATTTTCTATGTAGTACAACCATTTTTGTTGAAATTTGATCATATAAATTATACGGAGTTACTTAAAACCTTTAAGTGATTATTATTTCATATTTTTTTTTTTGAAGTGGATTATTATTTCATATTTTAAAAACAAAAATATAAATTTTATAATAAATAATATAATATTAATTAAACGGAGCGGTTACAGACCACGAAGATTATATATTCCCAAACAGAACAGATACGAGTATTATAAAACTCAAGATTATACATTCCCAAACAGAACAGATACGAGTATTATAAAACTCGTTTCATACTCGTTCGGTTATCATTTCTCAAACTAATTATAGACCGATATGATAATTTTAAAGTATTATTTACTTTTCTATTGGTTTTATTGATGTTATATAAAATAAAAATAAAAAAATCAGCAAAAAAATAATAATCATTACCCAATTAGCATTGTGAAAATTAACTGAAATGACGTAGTTTTGATGAGTCAAAAATGAGATTTTAGACTTTTGAGGGGCAAAAATGAAAATAAAAAAGTAAAAAACAATGCTCTTTTTTTATTTTTTTTTATTTTTTATGGATCTTAACTCAACTCCTCCACTTCCTCTTCAAGCCTAGCGAAACCAAAAACCCTGTATCATTCCAAAACCCTAGATCTGCCATCAATTTCCTTGTTACAGGTAAAAATTCAAATATTTTCCGTACGATTTATGCATTTATGTGAAAAAAATTCAACTTTCACACAACCCTGATCTTCAATTCTAGGGCTTTGTGCTTTAATTTTTATTTTTTGCACGTTAATTCTCAGGTTTCACTCTACATGTCTTACCAGTTCCCTTGCTGCTAGTTGTTTTGGTAGCTCTGTCCCGTTGATGAATATATTGTTTGGATCAGTCTCGATTTCATTTTTGGCTGTGAATTTGGATTTTGGTGCTGTCTTGGTGATATTGCAAAAACCCTAATTTTGTGTGCTAGAAAATGCAAGCCCCTTTTCTCTGTTAGGGTCATATAGTTTAAGTTAAAATTGAATTGTTCATATGGGTGATCTCTAATTAGATTTTCAAGGTTGTTTTTTCGGGTAATTTGGATACTGGAATCATACCCATCGTTATTAACATGAATACCTAGAGCTTGCAATGTGGGTTTCGGGTTCTGGTTTAGAAGACCTAACCCGAACCCGACCCAGAGTAGGTGCGGATTGCGGTTTTAAGGTCACATGTTCGGGTTGGTTGCGAGTTGCCGAGTTTTATGTAGAAAATGTATGGGTTTCTCAACCCGAACCCGCTAAAATGTAGCTGAGTGCACAAGACTCGCTCCATTGTGGCGTCTTGGGTGTGTCATTTAGGGGCAATTTTGTCCTGTTTTTGCCTCCCAATTTAAACTCGTGATCTCAAGGTCACGGGACATCAACCATAACATTGATCCTAGCACACTCTAAAGCTGACCCATCTCAATACTTTTTTAGTACATTCAACATCGCCCGAACAATCTATGTCTTACCTGACATTCACATCCTTTTTGTTTGGAATTAGGATATGTAGAACAGCTTTAATAGTAGACAGTCTAGTCCAATTTCAAAATTACTCTCTCTGTTCACTTTCTTGTCCTTTTGAATTTCTGGATTTAGACAAAGCTTAAGGATATTTCAGTTGCCGTAATTGGAGTGTTTGCCATTTGTTATGCTACCTCCGTTCCTCAGTCAATGTCATTTTATTCTTATTCAACCGAATTAAGAAACTGTGTGAAATGACCTAACTAGCCTTATTTACTTGTTTGTACACTCATTAAAACTCTCTTGTTCCTAGTTTAGTATTCATTTACTAACTTGGGAATGATAAAAGTGGTATAATCCAAAAGTATGGTTAGGGGTGGCAGTCCGTGTTCGCGGGCGGGTTGTGTTGACATTTAGGTTCAATCTGAACACAACTCCATCATTAAAAGTTTGAGTTACAGGATACAAACACGACCCATTTATGAGCGGGTTGACAAGACACGACATACTCAACCTGTTTTTCACGGCATGACCTCTGTTGGATTGACTCTAAATTACCCGATATGTTTACAAGATTACGATGTATCCTTAATGGGTGAGTTATTAAATGAGTTACATAATCCGTTTCATTAGACGGGTTAGGCTGGTCAAGCAGGTTTGACACGAACACTGACATGGCTAACTAAATGGGTTGTGTTAGTTGACATGAACACAAATAACCTGATTTGCTGAACTCAACTCGATTAAATTCGTGTCCGTGTTGAGTCACAGGTATGACTCGAATCTTTTGGCTAATCATTATGATTCAAATACATATATCTTTGTGTGATCAAGAAAAAAAAATACATATATCTTTGCTACGTACTAAGAGAATTCAAAACATCTATTTGTGTAAATGTACCGCATCTCATTAATCGTTTGTAGAATTAGCTTATACTAATACATATGCTAAATTGTACTCGCTTTTTTCGAAGGACAATGGACAACAACTAAGTTCTAATACCACGGAAAAGTAAGAAGAACCCGTAAAAGAAGACAATGGTGGAGGTTTGGTGGTCCTTGTTGGGTGCTGCTATCCCCGCAATTGTAGGAAGCCAGGTTTTGAGAATCAAAGCAAGACGCGCCGAAGAGCAGAGAATCAAAAGTGCTCGGGGAAGGGAGAAGAGTTCAGATGACATTTTTGTCTGTGAGAGGGTCTGTACCTCAAAACGAATGTTGAAAAAGGTCGGAGCATTTTCCAAGGACCCGATTCCCGATACTTGTGTTACTGTCTGCGGCGTGTCCGAGCTTGACGCTTGCTCTGATGCTTGTGCTCGCACTGTCTGTGTAAACCAGCATCAGGTACCAAACTGGAATGATGTTTGCCTCCGGAGATGTCAGAGTGAGTGCCTTAAGCTCTCTGCATCCCGAGCACCTTAACAATTTCATTATGAAATGTGGTATCCGATTTTGATGTTTATGAAGGAATGAAGAGTGTAGATGTTGATATTTAGCCTGGATGCGCAAGGAATATGTGGAGATGAATTTTCTGTGTTATATTGATGGCTTCTTCTGTGAAGATTTGTTGCATTTTTCTTCAAGTTTCATGTGTTTTGTTTCAGCAAGTTGCTATTATATGTGGGTGCGTGCGCGCGTGTGTATTAGAGTTGCCAATTTCAGGCTCAAATTGGAAAGGGTTGTTTGTGTGTTTTGGATTGGATTTTACGTGTAAAATGTGTTGGTCTGCCTGACCCGACGCAAAATTAATCGGGTTTTTATGCAACCCAAAGCTGTAAAGCTAGAGCGAGGTTTGGATTTTGGATGTCTACAGATTCGGGTTCAAATGCTCCCAAAAAACACACAATTATATGGCCTTTTTATGCATATGTTATGTTTGCATTTGTTGATACATTTTGTATGCATTAGTTGCTAAAGCATTTTATTTTCTTCCTTCCCAACTCTATGTTGGCTTCCATTTATAAGATTCTAAAATGGGCAATTTAGGTATCTATTTTGTTCAAAATGGGAGATGAAAGGACAAGGGCAATTTTGTCCAAGGTAGTAAAAAATAGCGGATTTATCTAATATGAGTGTCGATTTATCAGCACCCTTATATAGAAAACACCTTAGGTGTGGGATTTTTCTCGTAATATTCTTGCTCATGCTAATAATTTAAAGAAAACACAATAAAAAATTTACATACAACTTTTGTTTGACAAAATTTTAGTGATTATATAAAATACCAAAGCACGTGGTGGTTGAGCAGTATAGACACTCATCGAAGTCTAGAGCTGGCAAAATGGACCCGACCCAAAAAATTGCCACCTCTACGTCGAACTGCCATGGGGTCCTGGTTTTGAACCTCGTTCGGAACCACCTCTTGGCCAAGCGTCGATATCTAGATGTTTGTGGGATATATCCAAGGGGCGCGAGTTAAGCTAATAATATTAAAGAAAAAACACCAAAAATTGAAATACCTTAATCATGAATTCTTCTACTCAGCCAGGTAATCATTTTTGCACACAGAAGCTTCTCAATAAGAAACTGACCAACACTAGAAACAAGTAGTAGAAAACAGCCTTACATAACTTGAAAACTACATCTAATTTCTCTTCCTTAGATGCTAAATGTTTTAAACCAGCATAATGAAACCACAAACAACATTCCATAATCATATCTGATCTCGGTTGGTTCGACTTTTCATGTTTCTTGCGTGCGTGACTGAGCAAACAAAATTACAAGTGAAAATGGTCAAAGACCTTCAAAGAAGCGCAGATGATCCTCAAATGTCTCCGCATGCCGAATTTTGGAGATTGATCCATCGTCTTCAACCTACAATTTGTAATCAGTTGTGAGAATCCAACTTTTCGTAAAAGAATCTGAGATTTAAATAATGTATATATATATATATATATACCCAGTACTCCGGGGGGCGCATCTTGAGATTGTATGTTGATGCCATGCTCATGCAATATGCGCCTGCATCATGAACAACCAGCCCAGCTCCCTACAAAAATGATTCCAGTCACTACTTCACTAGAGAAGGTCCAGAGTCTCCAAAACAAAAAATGTTGCTGCAATGAGGAACAATTACCTTAGGTGGGGTTGGAAGGTCTCTATCTTTCCCCAAGAAGTCTGCAGACTCGCAGACCGGGCCCACCACATCGAAAGTAGAAACCTCAGCATCGGGCGGTGTAGGAGAAACCAGTTCTATGTGCTGCAACCAAATGCCAACAACTCGGTTACAATACAAACAAGATACCAAACTACAAATGATACATTTAGTGGCTTGTTTCTTCAAAAACTACATAAATCTTTTGCTAAGTAACAAACATGACGACACGAGAAGTTAGTTTCTATGACAAATAGTTTACTTGGATAGCTCAAACACATGGCTAGAAGTAGAAACTCACTTGATAAGCATCGTAAAGACTGGGACGAATGAGTTCAGCCATACTGCCATCAATCACAATGAAATTTTTGGTTCCATTAGTTTTGACCCCCGTCACGTGATTCACTAAACAGCAAGTATTTGCAATAAGTGATCTCCCGGGTTCGATAATGAGGTTAAGATCTCGTGAGAGAACCAACTCGCGCACCTGCATCAACAACCATAATAAGCCATGTTCAAGTGAGTGCTAGAAATTGAAATTTTGACTTCATAACAACGAAACAATTTTACTTTTAGTCGGTTGAATTTTTGGCTCGTACAAAACAAAACAATGGAAAAGAACAAATGCATGAATAAAATATAGAATGAGATAAGAGGACCTAGTCTTTTGTGTTATGTACCTCACCATATTCAACATGGCAAAAGGAAATTTTCGTTATAAAATATTGCCAACAAGGTGCAATTAGCTTTCCTATGCTTTCAAGTCTTCAACTGAATTATGTTAAGATCAGAGGATGGTATATAATGGTTCCAAGAGATGTTACATATCCTAGTTTAGAGTTAAGTGGAGCAATAATAAGATACTGAAACTGAAAAGCATCTCAGATGTTTAAACTTAAAATGTGTGAAAAGTGAGGCCAACACATTATGCTTGCAAATCCAGTATTGCTTGTGTACCACCCATTTTCTTACGCGAGAAAATAAATAATCACCAAAACAAAATACATGTATGAATTGCAAAATTCTGTAAGAACTTACAGTGTCAATGAGATCTCTGGGAGTGGGAAGGACAGCACCACTATGATAATAGTCTATCCCGAGACCACCTCCAATGTTTAAGTAATTAATTTCAAACCCTTGCTCTCGGATTTGGTCGATGTAGTTAACCATAAGAACTGCAGCGTCATTAAATATGTTCACCTGAAAATATTAACCACGAGAGCTTTGGATGGGAAAGAAAAGATATGCGCAAATATTTATTGTTCACAAGCAACAGCCAATGAGCAACAAGATGAAGATATGAATTATATACAAAACTAGTAATAGTTGGAGCAAGATTTACCAACATGAGACATGAAAATTATATAATGTCAATGGATTCTGAAAAACAACAATAGTACCCCAACATAAGCACACAATAGTGAAAAGGCATGATATTGGCCTTTTTCATGATTAACATTTTTTAATCTAGCAAGCAATAGCTTGAAAAGGAAAGCAGGTAGATAATGTTTGAAGCGAGTCTATAATCATTTCTTGCCAAAAAAATTAAAAATAAAGCTATATACATTGAAGACATAGATTAACAATTTGACCAAATCACATAAAATGGTTCTTAATTGTTGAGTAGGTGTCATTATTCAAATTTAGGAAATTGAAAGCACATATTATCAACACAATCAACAAACATGGACATTAACGTAAGAAACAAATTCCATCTTGAAAACTTACACTTTTCAAAGACAACTTGGTAAAAAGGCACTGAAAAGATAAAATCACAAGAACCTTTTAAAAATACCTTGGTTATGGTAGATCCAAGATGGCAATGAGCACCAACAAGCTTCAGCTCATGTGGATGTGCCTTCACTTCATCCAGAAACCATTGTAGCTTTTCATTTCTAATACCAAATTTGGAATTCTTGTTCCCAGTGGCAACATAAGGATGTACCTATCATAGATAACACGAGAAAAAAATATGTACAGTAAGTTTTAAATTCACATAAGAGTAAGTCGTGCTCTTTAGCACAATAGCAAAGAGGATAAATGTAGCCTACATATGACAATGGAAATCACAGCAGGGAGAGGATGGATGTAAGTTCACAACATTGATAAATCAAAAAACGGTAAAATTTGTCATTAGTTTCTCTTACCATAAATATTTCAACTAAAGCAATCTAAAGTTGATGATAGAAATCAACACGACAAGGAGGGTGATTGTGATTGTATTGAGGAATGAGAGTGTAGAAACATCATAATAGTAAGGGGACTCAAGCATGGCATTAACATGCAGTGAATGATTGCATGTCGCTCACTAGCAAAATGAAACTTTTAACTCAAAGCAGATTGCAAGTTGTCGTTTTACTACACTAAAATATATAATAAAAAAATTATATTTGAAATGTACAAAGATTGAGTTCAAGCTTTTTGTTTCTCAAAGTCTCCTCTTTCCTCGTTAGGATGTTAGGTTCAAATGTTCCTTACATTCCAAAAGATTGTAGAGCGTGCACATGAACTATCCATCCCTTACGTGTAATTATATTGAGTTCAACAGCATTTAGAATGTTAGATCTAGTAACCCATATAGTTTTTGTTCCAAATTATGAATGCATCGAATAAAAGTAACAACAAACCTGAGGATCCACATCTGGATTAATCCGAAGCAAAACATTAACCTTCTTGCCAGCAATTCTGGCAGCTGCTACAATATTTTCCAAGTCGAACTCACTGTCAACATTTACAAAAACACCCTCCTGCGCAGCCAAAACCAAATCCTCCAAAAGCTTCCCATTTCCATTAAAGATACACCTGTTAAACAACACAATAACACATCAAAAAACAAACTTATGGTGTGTTTGGGAACCATCATTTCATTTGAAATACTGAATTTGAGCCAAATGAGGTGTTTGGGAACTCTAAGAATTTGGATTTTGAGTCAAATCCAATAGCTTTCAAAACATGCCTAGAACATGGTATTTCAAACGACAATTCTCACCTTGTCATTTGAAATTCTACCGTTTCCCAAACATTATATTTGTATTTAAAACACAACATTTCAAATCCAAAATTTCAAATGAAAACTCTAACTACAAATAACAAACAATTCACGTACTTTGTCGGATCGAAACCCGCCCGCATGGCCAACCTCAGCTCATTCCCACTAACCAGCACAGCCCCACAACCAAGCTGTCTCAAATGCTCCAAAATCTTGAGATTATTATTAGCCTTAATAGCATACCCAATGACCGGGCCGCTTAACCCTTCCAAAGCATCCTTGTAAGCCTCAACATTTCGGGTAATCTGAGGTTTGCTGTACAAGTAAAAGGGTCTCTTCTCGACAGACTCCATGACGTCATGAACCTTAACCCCTTCGCAGTAGAGAAACCCATCCGAGGATTTGGAGAAACAGTGCTCAAAGGTGGTGGCTTTGGTTGGGGTTTCGGATACGACGGCTCTGATGGAGATGGGTTTTGGAGTTGGAGAGCGTTTCAGGGATAGATACGATGTTCTGCAAAATTGGTGTCTGGGTAAAGGGTGTGATGCAGTTTTGGAGAGGGAAGGTGGGTTGGAGAAGATGTGCGTAGCCGCCATGGTTCCTGAGAATCAACAAAAACTGAGGTCGTGAGTTTCTATATTTAGCTACTTACTGTGTTCTGAGAGTGAACAGCAGAGAAAAATCCAAGTGTCAAACCTAGTTTTGGTTTAAATTTACCAAAATACCCTTATATATTTTTAGAGCAAATACTCTTTTAAAAACTGGACCGGAAGGTGAAAAGCTTATCTGTAACGTGTAAATGTCCAATATATTATAAGAAATGGTTTGAATAATAGAATCACAAGACGGAAGTATAAAAATTTGAAGAAGTAAACTGAAAAATATTGAGTTTAGCAACTGCCACCGTGGATCACACCGGAAAAACTAGCCGCCGCCACCGCACTGAAAGTTCAATAGCCTCCGTGCTCGCTTCGCTGAACAGCCGCCGCCTCTTCAAAAATCTCAGTAACTAAGGAAGAAGAAAGGGGAGTAGTATTTAGGGGTTTTACATTGTTAGTGGGTTGGGTTTCACATTGGGCTTGGGTTCCATTATGTTTGGACACACAAATTAGACCCAGTAAGTAGTCCGGTCCAATTAGCCTACCGGTCGGTCCGGTTTTTAAAATATTGATTAGTACTAAGTAAGGATAAGTATGTCTGTTATATATTCTTTGAATACATAAATACCGAACTGAACCCAATGAATTAAATTTTCTTGGGATACTCAGGTTGCGTTTGATTGTTTGGTTGGATAACAACAATGAATTATGACAGATAAAAAATCAAATAGATAACTAGTTATTCATTTGATCTCGTAATAGATTGCGATCAAATACGTTGTTTGATGTATCAATGGATAATATAATGGATTTGATATCATTTAATTGATTTAGACCAAATTACCGTCGGTTAGTTGCTCAATATAGGTTGCGTTTGATCGCATAGATATAGGAGTGAACTGAATTTTGAAATCCATAAAAGTGTCCGTAAAACATTTTAGGGTTTAGTACTTTAGTCTAGGACTAGTTGTATGCTATCTTGGTCTGCAACAGTTAATTAACGGTCCTTTTACAAATGTACTCTAGATGTTGTAAACTAAGTGATGGGTTAGAAAATGATAGAGAAAGTGGTTTAGTGTTTAAAACTCGTAAGATCTTTAAAACCACATATGATCTCTGCAAATTCAAAGTTGCGGACCACAAACTGCCCTCCGGACGTTATCTTTTATCAAAATTCAAAATTTTCGCAACAAATTTTACTATTTTTCTGTTCATAACAAGAAAAATGGCATCGAAGTGCCTAAGAACACGTCTTGTTCAAGCGTTCCGCAATATGACGATAACTAAGATAATTTGATGCAAGCTGAGGGGTCCTCATATTGTACCACAACAGTCTCCTCTGCCACAATCCAGTCTCCGACTATGGATGCATCTTGGTCTGCCGAGTGTGAACAACTCTAGAAACGACAAAACAACGTTATATTTTTACTCAAATAGCTGAAAACGACGTATATGTTAATTCTTATACTATTCAATCTCATGATGTAGGGTCATAAAGTCTATCTTTCGATAAAATTTTGACGGACAATTTAACTTTATATTTTGCACATGCACTTAATTAATGAAAGTCAACGCGCATGCAAAATTTGGCACAAAACATAAGTCAAATAAATATGTTTTTGGGTATCGGTGATGATAGAATAGTACAAGTATGATATGCATGTATAGTTAGAGGATCATTTATAACCTTATCCTTAAATTTAATGATATACCAATAGGCCTACTACTCTCTCTGGTTATAGAAAGTGTCTTTCTTTCCTGTACATAGACACAAGTCATTCAGTTTTGCAAGAAAACCGGACGTATATAAAACAAATAGCCTCAACCCGACACCCTTTTTCTTGGACCGAGGTCACTTGAGACAGTTTCTAGGGTTCCATCATAGTGAAAACTAGTCTAGATCTAGTGAACTTTGTAATCAGTAAATGAAAAGGTCATTGAATTAATGCGTTTCAGATTAATCACGAGTCGTTGAAATGCTCACCTTGGGACAAGTGTACACAATGAGTGTCATCCAGTTCCAGTTCTGATCCAAAGAATGTTTTTGACCGTCTTCGGCAACTTCTTGAAGAAAATATAGTAAGGGTGGCATTAGCTGCATCTCAAACTGCATTGAACTACCACATCGCTTGCATCTCTCGGGAATTTCAACATCAGCGGTAGCGAGAAGTGCCTTTCCACCATACGAGTATCTAATTAAGAAGACGAATATATGAAGTGAACGAGACTACAAAGAATAGGAACGAACTCACACCAGTCATGGCAAAAAAAAGGCCCCAGTACACGAGCTCCCAGCCTCCCACCATTGTGCAACCTAAGCTAGGGAGGGTCATTAATGCACGCAACCTCACTCCTGCTTTTGCAGAGAGGCTGTTTCCCTGACTCTAACTCGTGACCTCAAGGTCACAAGGCAGCAACATTCATCATGGCGTCAAGGCTAGCCCTCAGTTGTAGATATATTAATCAATACGAATATAGAAGGCGGTTAGCTCTAAAATTTTGGAGATGCATGGAGCACAACTTGATAGAACCTCCAATTAGGGACTAAAAACATAGTAGTTTCGATTTTAAAAAGAAAACTCACACACTATAAACACAAAATGCCTAGACCATTATGGTTAAACTACTTAGCTCCTTTTTTTCGAGAGAGACTCAATACCTGAAACATTGCTCAGGGTATGCATCCAGCCGTTTCTTGAACTTAAGGTAAGTCCTATCAGCATTTAATGCTTTGTCATATTCATAACCTTCCTCTTCCCATGTTTCTTCTCGTGCATGCTCGTCAGCACCACTTGGATTCTCCTTAATAGAAAGTGATGAGTAATTCGAAGATATGGAAGTTATTTTAGATGACGGCTCTTTCTGAGTGTATAGATAAAAGCAAGGAACAACTGCAACAATGCAAAAAACCAAACCATTTAACGTTATTTGAGGCAAAAATTACCATGAACATTTTACTTATCATTAATACGTAGGGATCTTTCTTTCATAGCATGACTCCTACCTGGTGTGCTTGTATCGACCACTCGTGATTCGGGGCTCAGAGGCGAGTGCTTCACAACAATCTCAGACTTCTTGTTGCTGCTTTGCTTTTTGGAATTTGAAGCCAAACTCGCTACTTCAAGAAAAGCTTTACCCAACTCTTCCAAATCGACATCTTCGTCACTCTCGTCATCAAAATTACCCCACCACTTGGTGCTTGAAGCAGCAACAGGAGATGCAGTCGAAGGAACTCCATCCTGAGAGGTCGTACACGATTCCTCCGCATTGTGTACTTTCTGAACTCGAAGAGCCCGCCAGCTGGACATTGCCAGAAAAACAATAGTACACAACAGAAACAAAGCACCAAGCTTATACTCACATCAAATAATAAGTACCAAGATTAGTGTTAATACTCCAATGATGAAATAGACAGAGATAATACCTAACAGGAGTGCTCCCACATTCCGGCATTACACAACCAAACACAAAAATAACACGCTCCTCAATGCTCAAAGTTTTACTCGAAATTGGGGCATAAACCTGCAGCAGGGAAAATTAACAAATATTCCAATTAGGAAAAACTATCAAAATAGTCAATGAACAATCAAGACCCAGCCAATTTGGTCCTTAAACTAATTTTATGCTGAGATGGTCCCCCAACTATCTACCAAAATGGTCCCCCGACGTTCACTTCCGTTACATTTTGTCAATTTGTTGATGCGGTGTTAAACAAAATTACAGATTACAACTAATTCTATAACAGAAGTTATTGTCGGTGACTATTTTAGTCGGTTTTCAATAGTCAGGGAACCATTTTAGAAGGGACCAAATGGTCAGGTTTGGATAGTTCACTTACCATTTTGTTAGTTCTTCCATCCAAATAACAAATTTGCTCAAAAGCAATATCACAAAAGATTGTAAAAACTAACAATGCATAACCTGTGCAACTAAACATAGTTTACTTCCACACACACTGCACTTGAGTAATTCGGCTCCCACGACCTCGATTGGGAAAGGCCAGTCCTGTCAAGCATAGATAAAATCAACAAACCTTACTCAATTGAACTATAGCAAGAACTTTTAACAATGTGCACTCATGTTCTACTTACAGGAAGTCCACCAATTTTTGTTGTGTAATGATCAGATGCTTCTCGATTATCATTAGCCCAAGGCCCTGGCATGCCCAGAAGAACTTCACCCATCACTCCCTATATCTCAAACTCTACGGTTTTATAGTTGCACCACCTAAATCAAGTCCAAAGACTACAATGAGGATTCAAGAAACCTCAAAACCTGCAATAAAATCAAATGGGTAAGCTACTAAACACCTTAAATTTGCAACTATTGTGTAGAAGAATAGCTCTATACTATCAAATTCCTAAATTGACAACCCCACAATATTTATGAGTTTACATGTCAATTTGGCTTATTTAACACTTTCTTCAATGAGGCTTTTTGTTAAACAGTAGTGGGCATGGGATATAATTAACAAACTAGCACAGAGACATGAACCCAGATAAAGAGTAGCAGCACCAAAATCATGTCCAAAGACTACAAGGAGGATTGAAGAAAGACCTCAAAACCTGCAATAAAACCAAATTGGTAAGCTACTAAACACCTTCAATTTGCATCTATTTTGCAGAAGAATAGCTCTATACTCTCAATTTCCTATGAAAAAAACCATCATATTTATGAATTTACATGGCAACTTGGCTTATTTAACACTTCTTCGTTGAGCCTTTTTATCAAACAGTTGGTGTGCATGTGAAATAATTAACAAACTAGCACAGACATGAACCCAGATAAAGAGTTGCAGCAACTGAGTCAACTCTAAAGACTGCAAGGAGGATTCAAGAAAGACCTCAAAACCTGCAATAAAACCAAATGGGTAAGCTACTAAACACCTTCAATTTGCAACTATTTTGTAGAAGAGTAGGTCCACACTCCCATATCCATGAATTTTACAAGTCAATTGGCTCATCTCACAGTTTATTCTTTGAGGCTTTTTGTCAAACAGTTGGTGGGCATGGAGAATTATTAACAAACCAGCACAGAGACATGAACCCAGATAAGCAGCTTTGGACATTGACACACTACTTGGTTACAAAGACGAACGGTAAATCTGAGACGACAGAGATTGAACGAACCTGATGAAGCTCGCCAGATAGCGAAAACGACGTCGTGATCTGGACTCCGGTGTCGGACGCGACACTGTGTTTTCTTGTGGATGCTTCAATTTGTTGTGCTTTTCAGCTATAGCTGTTAAATGAGCCAGGTTTGAACCGCCCGGTTTGTGAAGCCCGTTTGATAAAAGGGGTGATCCATGACCCGACAATTTAGGACCGGCAATTTAAGTCATGACCCATGACCCGACACTAATTTGAGTGAATTTGATTTCAGCTTAATCGGTTTCGTATTGAATTCATGACGACTAACTCGACTCATTTGATAATTAAGTCAAGTAATGAGGTATAAATAAATCGTGTGATCCTATTTTATAGTAGAAATGTCAATTTTCAAATTTACCGTCCAAGAGAATGATCACATAAATTAAATGGGTTATATTGTGCCGCATAATTATAAACTCAATTATTTAAATAGTTGACCGATCTTAATGTGGACCAACATATAAGTATGTAATGTTAGTCCTATATTATTTAACTTGTTTAATAATAAGATCATATTCAAATTAATTTATTTACTCACAGCAAAACACAATTTAAATATTGCATCATGCATCACCTATTTTTGTAAAATAAAAGGTTGATACTGAGAGCTTACAAACTCAGATTAGCAATCAAATTTAACTAAATTCATGATGATATTATAGCTTTTGCATTTTTTAAGGAAAAATATTCTATTTCAACTTGATACGTAATTTAATTTTATTTTCATAGTTTTCAAACTTTTTACATTGCTACAGTTCAAACTTAAACTATGCCATTCTATTTTGAATTGATTCAATTCGTACCCATCGTTAAATTGTATCGACGTGATAATTTCGTCTTAGCTCGAAGCTGCAAAAATGTAGTTTCAAGTACATATAGGTCGAGTCCAAATTGTCTTGCCAAAACTTAAAAACAAGCCTCAAAGCATGAATGTAAAAAAAATGCAATTTCCACTAGTCTTTCAATAACTTAACCATCTTCCATTTCCATAAAATGTCGATTTTGATGCACATTATGGTACATGAATAGCAACAATTTCACCCAGATCACAAAATTGAATGATTGGTAGTGACAATAGCAAGCGATTTCGGTTCAGGAACAAAAGTCCCTTTGTTGCCACAGAGATTTTCAGGCCTTGCCATTCCAGCCTCGAACAAGTGCAAAACCTGTCTATATTTGTATTATATACAGCTAAAGATCTTACATGTGAGAGGCCGAATACGACTATAAAAGTTAGCGAAAATGCAAGGCGTGTCGCTCAATTCCATCGCTTGGACGCTTCAATTCCATCGCTTGGAGTTCTTTTTTACTTTCGATTTTGCTTTTGCAGCTTGAAATGCCTGAACTTTCTGTTTCTTGCGTGCTTCCTTCTCGGCCTGTTTCTCGTAGAAACAAAGAACGTTAATACGCGGCTCGAATTGGTTTCTTTTCTGTTTTGGGGAGCAAGTTAGAGAACAAGAACAAGCCTTACCTTAGACATTTTGGATTTGGCTTTCACTTTTGGAGCCTTTTCCTCGAGCTCTGCATCGCGCTCGAGCTGTTGTTCCCTTGCATCGAGGTTTTTCTCTAGGTAATACTGTTGATTATGAAATTTCAGGCAGTTAGATACTGATCACGTAAACTTTGCATATATCCAATCACACTAATTAACATCTAAATTCAAATTCTACTTCCTCCTACCCCAACTAGAGCTGACAATTTAGACCCAAACCTGTTGGCACCCAAAATAACCCGCACTCAGACCCAAGCTATTTCTATTACAAATCCGCTTCTCTTTCAGGTCGGATTCGGGTCAGGTTTTTGTGCCCAAACTAAACCAAACCCAAAACCCTAATTGCCATGTCTAACTCTCTCTTCTTACTATTTACCAAAGTTGTTACACCCTCTGTCCTAAAATGAGGGTTCTGTCCTCTTTTCTTAAATTTTGGTCCCAAAATGAGTGTTTCTTATTCTTTTTAGTAAGTTGGTTATACATGAAATGTCAATAATATCCTTATAACAAGTTAGTTAATATTCCTTAACACATAATCATGAGCATACAAAAGTACATACATCACTTCCTTCAAAAAAGTACATATATCACATTAACCAACTTCTCTTTAATTTTTCTCAAAATAGAAATAAATTTGGGAGGGAGGGGGTAATATAATTAGTGTTCGACTTCCTGCCGTGTGCCCCCGTGTGTCATTGTTGTAACAAACTCTAGTAGTTCTGATTGACTTGTCATAGATCTTATAGTCAATTTATGCGTAATTCGCATACCAAAAAAGAAAACGGACACTTATTTTGAGACAAACAGATTTAGTAATGAAAACACAAGTATATACATTTCTTTCATGCTAGACAAATAGAACTCAGCAAGTCTACGAAGGCAAAAAACTCTTAACCCTACTGATGACTTGTTCTTTAATGAGTAACAGAAGTATTTAGTCACACTTACATTGTAATCTCCCGCGTAATCTTGGACGTTGTAGTCTTTGACTTCAATTACTCTATTAACTATTTGCTTTATGAAGTATCTGTCATGAGAAACCGTGATAACAGTGCCCTTGTACTCATTTATTGCCTCCTGATAAACAATTAGAGTTCATAGAATGACTAAGAATTAGTATCGTAGTTTGACACTTCCTCAAAAAAGAATATTATGTCAAAGATGGAAAGAAGTAAAATGAGACAAAACCCGAACCTCGAGCATCTCTTTCGAAGGTATATCCAAGTGATTAGTCGGTTCATCCAAAACTAACAGAGTCGAAGGTTTTACCATGAACTTGCAAAAAGCAAGGCGTGCCTGAAAAGAGAATGGAGAGAGCATTCAAATATGCTTTTTACAATACAATATGTAAATGTTAATATGTTAGGACAATTTTATGAAAATCTAGAACAAATTTCAGGGCAAAATCGTAAATTCAGAATACATTAATAATACTAGCCAATAAGATGATGACACGTGGACATTTACTAATTTAAAATATTTTAAACCTATTCAGATGGATGCCACATAAGCATCACGTCAGCATATTCTCACCATTTATTTAATTTAAAAATAAAAAGAATATTCATGCTAGCCACATTGAACATATGCTTGACAAAATAGACCAAATTGGAACGAAATAAATCAAATAATATACTTACAGGGACAAATTAATACAAAATATATACTAGGAGTTCTAAATTGGAACAAACACCCTAACTGACTATCAGTTTGCAGCATAGCAGTCTTTAACCATAATTTCACTGGGGCATGTAACATATCTAAATTGAATTAATTGTGAATCATAAACACGATCGTTGTGCATTTCTTGAATTATTCCATTTACTGTACAGAATGAATGTTTTAACGCGTATGATAAAACAACATAATAGCACAACAGGACTTACCTTCTCACCACCACTCAACAGAGAAACTTTTCGGTCAAGCATATCAGCTTTGAAATTACATCGCCCAAGGAGACCCTTTATATCGTCAGCTGTCCAATCTGTTGCAGCTTCAACTACTGTCTCGAGGACTGTTTTGTCCAAATCAAGTGCCTCAGCCTAAAAATAAATCAAATAATCCAGTGAGCACAAGCAAATGTTAGTAAAAGTGACACGGGAGTAGAACCGACTAGAGCCGGCTATTTGGACCCGAACCTGCGGGAACCCGAAATCCAACCATTTGTGTGGGTTCAGCCTTCAGGTTGCATTAAGAACAATAATTATCGGGTCGGACAAACCCACCCTCGCCAACTAGAACCGGCAACTCGGTCTGGACCCGCAGGTTGACCGAAAATGAGCAGGTCCAGGTCGCAAAATATTAAGCCAAATAATTATCGTGTCGGGTTGAGTTTGTGACCGTGGCAACGGGCAACCCGACCTGAGGCCCACATTGCTAGCTCTATCACCAATTCACTTTCTATGTAAACTTTGCAACCCACACGGACCTGCACCTCTTGCGGGTTTGGGTTAGGCCTTTTCAACCTAAAACAACCCAATTGCCAGCTCTTGCTTGACATAACAGATAGAAGCTTCATGATTGTTAAATAAGTTACCACCGGCAATGGTAAGTACCTGATTCTGCTCAAAATAGTTAGGCAGTACATTATGCTCCCCTAGCACGACTTCGCCGCCTTGTGGATTCTGTAAACCCATTATCAATTTCAGTAACGTACTCTTCCCGCAGCCATTTGGGCCAATTATAGCAATTTTCTCTCCCCTTTCAATCAAAAGATTTGCTCTATTAAACAACACCTGACAGCACACACAATATGCATACCAATGTCAGCATCGAGATGTACAGATAATAATAAGAAACCATGGAGAATGACAAGCCACCTTTTCATCATAACCAAATTGAAGATTCTTAATTGCTGCAACTTCTCTTCCACTTCTTCCACGCTCCGGGAACCTGATTTTCATTAGTTTCCGTTGAAATGGTTTCTCTACCATTTCCCCTTCCTGGAGTTTCTCCAGCTTCTGTTACCCAAAGAAAAATATATATATTAGAAGCTGCTGGCAAGCAACTGAGAAACTGAAGTAACAAGGACATATAAATGGAGAGTCCAATTAGAAAATAAATCACACATGGTAGACACCAATATTGGGCAACCTAAAATTGTCTCTAGCAGCAATTTCCAACAGAAAATTTCATCAAGAAAAATGAAGCATATATAAATGTCATATACTGAGCAACAACTTAATCGTATTTGTGAACGAACTTTAAGGTGAAATATCATATATATAAGATATTGTTTTTATTCAGGATAGCTCGACCAAACAACATATTTCATTTTATTAAGATATGCTTATGCTGTACATTAAGCTATCAAGATATGCAATGCATCATTTTTGTGACTGAAAGTCATGCTTTAAGCATCAACTCTGAAAAGGTTAAAAAGGCTATTAAACTAAACACTTGTGTCATCCAATCTTGGTTCCCAACTTAACAAAATGTTCTCTTTTTGTCGTAACACATTACTCATCAAATTACTTTTGGTAGATTTCAATTTACCTTTCCAGCAGAAGAAGCACGGCCAGAATTTCCTCCAGCACTTAACCTGCTAATCAAGTCTTTTGTATGATCAATTTCCTTCTGCTGCTTCTCCCAGGCCATGTTTTGAGCTTCAATCCAAGCTGCCTTCGCTAAAACATACTCAGAATAATTCCCAACATATGTTTTAGATACACCCATATCAGTTTCCACTATTTTTGTACAGAGCTGATCAAGAAAAGCTCTGTCGTGAGATATAATGACCATTGGGACTTCTTGCTTGCTTAGATAACCTTCAAGCCATTCAATTGTGTCAAGATCTAGATGATTTGTGGGTTCATCCAAAAGTAACAAGTCTGGATCCTGCATATGAATGAATATGTCAATAATCATGTACTACCACTATGCTTCAAAAACAGAGATTACGTGTACATGAAACCCATCAAGTCAAGGCTCAGAATATTGTAACTAGTAAATTTCTTCATATTGATTCTAAAACTCGTTGGCATATATGAAACCCAACAATGTTAAAACACAGAAGTTCAGCCTTCTTCTTTTTCATTTTTACATGGACTGTCAATTAGCATATAATATCAACAAAGTTTCACATATGGTATAAGAACCTGAAAATCCAAAAAAAATATTTTACTCCTATACAATAATATTTATAAAAGGATGTCCTCAGTGCATGAGACTCCCACCATTACAAAGACTTGGTGTGTATGGAGCCAAACATCCAAAGCCTTCTTCTTTTACGTGTAAGCTGTCACTTATTTTCCAATGTATAGAAAATTTTGAATTATCCAGCTCCTTAATCTTGGTGTAAAACTACAATTTGGTCCCATCCATAGTTTAAATTTGGTGTTAAAAAAAAAAACTATAGAATATATAAAATGACAGTTAATTTTCAAACATTATCCAGAACAAAAGCTATACCTGAAGCAAAATCTTCCCAAGAGAAATCCTCATCTGCCATCCACTGCTGAAAGAAGCCACCAACCTATCAGAATCCTCAGGACCAAACCCTAGCTCCGGCATCAATTTACTGATCTTCGCATCAACCAGGTCCAAATCCACCGCCTGAGCTCTCCTCTGAAGCAAATCAAACTCATCCAAAAGCCTCCCCATCAGCTCCAAATCATCCACAGAACCTTCAATCGCCTTCTGCACCTTCTCCAACCTCCCCGCAACCTCCATCTCCTCCTTGAACGCGTGCATAAACTCCTCCCTCACCGTCCTGCTCAACGACACCTCAAATTCCTGGCTCAGAAACGAGATCTTCATGTTCGGTTTCTCCTTGATCACGTTTCCCGAATCAGGCTCCTCCAATCCGCTGATGATCCTCATCTGAGTCGTCTTCCCCGCTCCGTTCACTCCCACTAACCCTACCTTCTCGCCTCTCTTCACCTCCCAGCTCACGTCCTTCAGCACCATCACGCCATCGTACATCTTACTGATGTTCTCGAGCCTCACGCCGGACGATACGCTCGAAGCTCCGGTGCTCGCTTTTTTGCCGCCGCGTCGCTTGAAGTCGTCGGCCTTAGTGTCGGAGAAGAGAGACTCGACGTCTTCCTCGGCCGCGGAGGTCTCCGCCACCATTGTTTCGACGGCCGATAGGCGAATCGCCTTGCCGGAGTTTGCGGAACTGCGGGTTTTGAGCGAATTTGGGGCTGAAATCGGGCGGAGACATGGACGGAGAGAGGTTAAAGGGGCGGAGAAGGTGGGGAAGGTGGAGTGGAGGTTGAGGCGGTGGAGATGAGCGGATAAGTCCATGTTTGACAAATGAGAAAATGGGAGAGAAAGTGAGGGAAAGTGAATGAAAATGGGAGCTAAGAACAGAGATTGGGAGTGAGAAACTTCAGTCTCTCAGCCTCAGCCTCAGCCTCTGCTTGCAACAGACTGAACTTTTTTCGTCCAATATAGAGTTTTGTTTAATTTTAGTAATTTAATTTTTTTTATTGTTTTGAGCAAACCATCCAATTTCAAACAATTATCACTTTTGCCACTATGACTACTGTATGTATTATATACTCTCATTATTATGATTTTTATTTATATATTTTTTGTGAACTAGTGTCTTGTTTTTATTAGATTCATATTTTTTTTATATTTTTTATATTTTTTTTTTCAATTTTTTATGGTTTCAACTAGCTGTGGACATCGAAAATTTCTGATTTTTTATATGATTAATATGACCTTATTCATAAATTTATCGAACTAAATTAAATTTCGGATGTTCACAAATTTGAATCCAAATTATCAGCTCTAATTAAGAATGTGTAGTCCAAACCAAAATTTGAGAAAATCTTAAACCGAAGTTTGAATTGAAAAATTACAAGTCAATCGGATAAAATTATTAAGCTTAGAGATCTATGTTGAATCTAGTGTAATAGTCGAGAGTTTTGTATATAAAAAATCTACAAAATTATTTATAATTAAAAATGGCAATGGCATTACTGTAGTTTTAGTAGAAACGAGGACTAAAATGTAAATGTGATTGGAATATTGCTGTGGCCAGGGAAATTTGGAGGTTGGAGATAACGTATAAAATGGAGCGGTCCATATTTGTATTTGGGACACTGTAGTAATATACATTAGCCAATCATGTACTGCCAAGTGTAAAAGCTCGGAACACCCACGTGTCAATTTAAGATGACAAATACAACTAAACTAGTATTTTTTTTTCATGGCCCTAAATTTTTTATTTTGCACAAAAATTGTTTTCATCAAGTCATTTTCTATCTAACCCCTAAAGTCCACATAAAAGATGTGGAGTGTTTAATTTGTGTGTTATTTTTTTTTTTTTATGTAGTTTAAATGAGAAAAATGATTAGATTTATTAAGAATGGGATCATATTGTAGAAATTTCCAAAAAACATTTCAATTCAAGACGATATTAATTTATTTTGTTCATGACCTACATCGTTTGAATAGTTATATCTGCATTCAAATCCTATATTTCTCATTTTTGAGTCTTCATATAATGTAGTTTATAAATATGGTCATAGAACACTTGAAAAAAAAAAGAACTTTTGAAAACTAAAGCTAGCAAATTGGAGCACAATTTGAATAAAATGATTTTTGCATAAAATCAAATCGAAATCATTCAAGTTGATTTAATCCCAACCCGACTCAAAAGCGTACATCCCATATATGAACACAAATTTTCAATTACGTTTAATGGTTCTTTTTTTTCCAAAAAATGAAAAAACAATTACAGAGAGATCAAATCCAAATGAAAATTATTGGTTAATATGGAAATATTTTCTTAAAAATGTTATGTTACCAAAATAGATTGGAATGAGCTAATTTCTTGGGCTTAGTTTCACATGTCCAATCCATAGTTAGCTATGAAAAGTTAGCCCAATGGGCTTGGATGGTTTTAATTCTAAAACTAAAAATAAACATTACAAGTCAAAAAATGCTTTATTCATGAAACTCGAACTCGACTATACTCGAAATGTGTAATTCGCATATATTTCTAGTTGATTTCAGATAAGTCACTTTTTAATACCACTTGAAATATTTAGTCGAACTCAATATTCATTTTTTCACTAAAGAATTCATGAACCACATCACCTAACAAGAGCCCGTCATATACAATATATAGAGATAGAGCGGAAAAGGAAAAAGAGGTCATGACACTGACATGTCATTAATTAACACTTATATCTCTCTTTATGAATTTTAAAACGTAAAATTTGCCCAAAATCTATTTCACTATGTCTTAGCCAAGTCTTAATAGTTAAAATGTTTGTTGGAACTCCTTACTTTTTCTCTTAATTAACTAATATAGTATAGTTTTGAACACATTAATTTGACAATATTGATTAGTTTTCGCAATTCGGCCTCGAGTTCATAAACTCACATAAAATACAACTAATCAATTAGAATGTCATTATTCTGAAAACTTACGGCACTTCGGATTAGACAATGAATTGGTTTTCTCTAACTCAAAATCCGAATTGTTGAGACTAAAATTGATCGAATTTTAGTTGAAATATTGAAATGATGCATTCTATTTTGAACGTCATTGTTCTTACCTCACGAGTCATGCCAAACTAGCATTTTCCACGACAATTTAGCAATTTTCTCGAGAAAATGCGAGAGCCAAAGAAAATCAACTCCGTGTAGTGTGTGCTCACAGCTAGTAACCAACAAGAGACCGATTTGTCAGCTCAGAAAAGCGCGTGAGGCCCAGTGGCAATTCCAGTAATAAAACAGAAACAGAGGCCCAAAAACGTAAGTGGACACGTATATATCCACAATACATCAGACACGAATCAAGACGACACGTCGTATTCTTCTTCTTCTTCTTCTTCTTCAGCTTCACATTATTATCAAAATTTATTTTCTCTCTCTGTTCTCTACTGCTTTTCTCTGCAACTTTACACTGCCATTTTCAAGCTTTTCTCGAAGATCAAGCTTCCATGGAGGATCGTAAGGAGGTGAGTGAATTATTTTGCTCCAACTCATCGCCACCTCTCCAAAAACAGCTTCTTGCAGACCCGCTTCTGTTCAGATCTAAAGCATGCTCTCTCATCTCCAAATCTCCTGTCCAAGCGGTATCAATTCAAGTTTTGTTGTTGGTATTTGTTCGATTTAAGGTCGTGGTTTTAGTTTTGAAGCTTTGGATTG
>JAYMTF010000728.1:0-31060 GCA_036897485.1 Pelargonium nanum | reverse complement strand
ACTTTTGGATCACCCAAGTGTAGATAGTTTAGCGAATACAGATGGTGGTCCTCAACATGCTGTTCCAACCAGCACCCAGAAACAAAGAAAGGGAAAAAGAAGTAAAAAACATGCATGCGAAGGGAAAATAATTAGCATCAAAATCAAGAAAATGTAAACATAACATTCACTTCTTCATGCAATCATACATATACATGGGGCAAGGACACATGCACACACATACAAGTCACTAGATTTCTTACCCAACAAAATGATGAAAAGCACATTCCAACGTAGAGCCAAGGCACAAGCACTCCTGATATATCACATCCTTCAAAGCATAGTACTGAACCTGGAAGCCGTGGTAAGTTATTTAGGTTCCAACCAGACATTGCATAGTGATCTGAATCACTTTCAGTAGTCATGGATGAAGATTTGGGAAATCCACTTCCAAAAGTTCCTGTTTCCAAGTCAGCTCCATAATATACCTACAATATGGATTATGAAGAAATCCACCATAAGCATATAGTACAAAAATACAGAAGAGAGGAATTTGCTAGAACATCATATTAGCGTACCTCAACTTCATTGGTTGGTTGCTCTACTATCCGCCAGTACTCACCCTCAATGTCCTCCACAGACGGTTCCCATTTCACATTTGATTCAAATACACCAACAAGTGAGCCCTTATTCGCATCCTTCATCCCAAAGTAACACTCTTTGAAATTATCAGCATGTTTCTGAAAACTTTCAAAAGAAAAGTCCGATCCCGTATGGAATCCAAATTTATCATCATTCTCCATCTCAATATTAGCTTCTAAGCCTGAATTAGTACGTCTCCTGGTTGCTCCCATTCTTGAGTGTCTCCTTCGTTTGCGCTTACGAGTTTTGGTTTTCTTTTTCATGGGTTCCCTATTTTGAAGCAAATCTAATTGCTGTGTTCGGGTTGAAAATTTAGCAAGCTTCCATAGATGTTCTTCTTTAAGGAGACATGGTGGAGTCCAGGATGATGGGGGAATGATCCGACATATGCCATATGCTTCAGCTTTCAAGCGTATCTTTTCAATGTAACCCAAAGTATCTTCAAACTCCTAGTGCATGGAGCGACATGTACATATAAGTGAACTTACAACTATAACATTATAGTCACTGAATACGTAAAAACAAATGCACTGAAGTGACATTATATTTCCATCTTCAGACAGAAGAATACCTCTACAGTTGGATAGAATGCAGGAGCTTCATCAATGATAGGTTTGCATGCATCAGCTGGAACCCATTTAGATGATACCTGCACCACACATTTAACAATCCCACTTATGTAAGTATCCTGATTTCCAGCATAACGAAAAAAATGAGATGGAAGAATGAGCATAAAGGAGATTTATTATATCAGTTCATTGAGAGTTTTAGTTAACTCTGTCATTCTTAATACTTAGGCATAAACATTCATAAAGAATCACTTCCCTCATATTGTACCAGTTATCATTCAAATAACTACTTATTGACTATATTCTATTTAGTAGATTCAAAATGATAGAATACCACATTCGTTGATTTAAATACCGGACACCAGATATGAGTTAGCCTAGATTATAGACTATAATTTGATTGAAGTTCTTATGAAATCGTCTCATCAGTTCAACGGCAAAAATATAACAGCAACTGAAATTCCATGAGCACAACCAATCACCAAAAAGGCAAAAACTCAGTGTGAATCAAATCTGAAGTTATAGATCGATTGCAAATATATAGTCTATGTGTTTCAGATACTATCCCGATACAGTTTCTATTCACATTGCATCTAATTCTAACCCTAACCCTAACCCTAACACTAACCCTAACCATATATATGCTTTCAATAAATCCAACTGTACAATACCCAATTTTGCTCTCCATCTTCCCAAACTGATCAATGTAATCAGATACACAAATGTGGTAACAAGCAAAAGTGCAAGAGACCACTGAGACACACACAAACAGCAAATAAACTTTACGAAAACATCAAATAGTAGAAGAATCAGATCTGCAAATGTCAATAACAAAACAGATAAATGATAAAATAATGACAAACAACAAACAACAATGATATATCAAAATCTCCAATTCACATGCAAATTTTGTTGGTATTGCTCTAATCAGAAACAAAACAAGAAATTAGAAATCTAACCTCTTTCACAGGAGATTCTGCTGCCAATTTGGATTGCTCCATTGGGTACTAACAATCATACAAAAATAGCCTAATTTTTTTATCTTACCTGCAAAAACCTCACCCCAATTTATTACTTTCTCTATTATTTTTTTTTTGCTGCCAAACCTAAACTCAATACATGGACCCTTAGCTGATTCACAACAAACACAAACCCAAATCAATACCTAGAAAAATCAATCAATCAAATCAAATCCCAAAAAATGCTTCCAGAAACAGAGTATGTTTCCTATTTCTTATTACTATGAATCGGAAAAACAAAAACACCCTACTAAAATATTTTTAAATTTTATTAAAACAACCAAAAAAGAAAATTTGCTTATCACTCTCCCCCACTAAATAACAAAACCGATTTTCAAATTTTTTTTCTGAAAAACAATTGCAAAGTAGAAATTGACCACGTAAACCAAATTAAATAGATCCAATTATTTATTAAATTATCAATTAAAGAATTTAATTCGGTGTCATAAATTTGAAAATAAAAATAGGAAAATGTAGTACCTTAACGATAACGGTTAAGATTCCGAGTCGAAAGCGGGTTTACATTTTCTAGTTCTCCAGTTTTTTATTTTTCCTTCTTATTTTTGGCTATTTATTTAATTGAAAAATAAGTAATCCATGAGAAAATAAAAAATGAAAAATAAATTGAATAATTAAAAGTAGAGCTGACGTGGCAGGGTGATAAAGAAAATAAAGATTTGTTTGCGGTGTCAGAAACTAGTTTCTTGGGAAATTGGAGAGGCTGGGGGCGAAATGGTATTTTCAGCATGAGGTGGAAATAATAAATATATATGAGCTTTTTGTGTGGCGTGTCGCGGCACAGTTGGGTGGAAGTGACATGTCAGCGGAGCAGATGACGTGGCGTGGCTTTTTCTTTGAGGGTGTACCAGGTGACACGCCATCTCCACATGACGCATGCTTTTGTCTTGTGCAGTACTTACGAATCTATCCAGTTTTTCTTTTTTTCTTTTTCTTTTTCTTTTTCTTTTTCAAATGCTTCAAAGCCAGAACAATTTTTTAGAAGATAACGGTTGAATTAATGAAATGTAACATATATATATATATGGCTCTTAATCTCAGTCATGAATTATATATATATATGTATAGGAGAGAGTATTTGGAATCTCATACTTAATTTAGTGGTCGAGACTCCCAGCTAAAAAACAAACAAATGGATTCGAGCGGAGCGTTCCGTGCCCAAAATTTAATTAAAACAAATATGAATGTTAATTAATGAGGTGACATCATCTCATTAACCATGATTTATCTGTCAATAAGTTATGGTTGATGTTCCCCTTTCTCATATATATATATATATATATAATTTTCGGCCCACGGATAAAAGGATCAAACAAAAATAAAAGGCATGATTTTAAACATGACATAATAGTGTCGGCTCATAAATTAGTGGTTTGGACGGCTCGAGCATGTGGGCTAGAGGCCTAATTACAAGGTGTAGTGGTAAAAGCTAATGACTCAAGTCCCCAACAATAACGTCGGAAACTTGATACGCTTTAGGCATGCATATCGAACCACACAAGTAATATAAGACTATAAAAATCAAAGCATTGAATCCTCATGGGCGCAAAATTAATTCCTTAGAAAATGTAATTTAAATCAGTGATTCAATAAAAACATAAATAAACGATTGAAGATGTTTAAATTGATAACAACATGCAATGTAAATAAAAGCAAGTTAAAAAGTTGATGAAAAATGTAATCTAACAAAAATGTTGTTATGCAAATGGAGTAGCTGTGCGGACTAATTTGATCTAGCGTACATATTAATTAAATTAGTCGACTTATAAGTGATGCGCAAGTTTAGAATGGTCAAATCGGGCACACTAGAATGTGCTTCATGTATGTCCATGTATCAATTTTATATTTTTTCTATGTGTTCGAGTTTAAGAGTGAGTGTTCGATTCTAATGTCATGGTGTTCTGGACGTCGTACTTCAGAACTATGATCTACGCAAAGCAATACACCTAAGAACAGAGTACCTGGGGTGCTTTCGAGACGCGCGCCTTAGGTGTGAGAATGAGTTCTCGACCGGAATACACGAAAGGCTCTGAAGAACAATTTAGATAGAGAGAGAGAGTAATAAATGAATGACAAATGTTCAATTAATGATCCTAATTTTTCTTATCAAGAGATGAGTATGTATACCTTCCACCAACCATATATGCGTGTCATCGAGGATTGATTTTCTATGACATGGGTTCCATCTTGAGGCTTACTTGTGGCTTGAGCTTCTCTCCCGTGCTGGGTGTTTTTCGAAACTCTTAAAAACATGGGCAACGTCTTAAGGTTCTGTGAATGTTAATCGAAATGTGATTGTTGTTTGGAATGTTGAGGTGCCTTGAGGGTGGCCCAACAAGTAAGGGTCCGCGAGAGCACCATAAATGAACGCGCTAAGTCATCTATGGGGGGCTGAAGTTGAGAGGCATCGGACGATTAGATCCACGAACGCCTTGCGCAATTTTGACAAAGGCCGCAACCCTTAGAGGTGTTCGAACCTCTGATCAACTCTTGAGGTGTTCGAAGAAAGACTCTTAATGTGTTGAACAAAACGCTCTCGAGATGTCCGCGAAGAGGGCTTAGGATGCTCAGGACAAGGGCCGCGACAAGCATTTCCAAGGTCGCAATCTTGACATATTGTTCGACCTACATTGCTCCAAGGGGTCTTTGTGAACTGCTTTTTGTGCTAAATCATTTTGAATGATGCTTGGGGATTTCGGTACGCAATGTAGAGCTTCGAGGGAGCTTTCGGGGCTCTGGAAGAGCTCTTAGACCTTCGGCTTTCAGGCGAGCACTTAAACTTTAGGACGTTGAGGGTTCTTCTTCAAGGAGCCTTCAGGACTCTGAAGGAACTCATGATACTTTTGGACTTCGAGGGAATTCTCTGATGTTTGTCTCTGGAAGTGGGCTTTACGTCAAACAAAGACTTCAGATATTGAGTGTGCTGCTTAGGTGGCGCATGTGCCACCTTCTGCTATAGATTCGTCGTTTTTGGGTTAGCATCAATAAGTTTTATGTAATCAGACAACTCAACTAAGCAGACGACGACCTACACATCCTTTTAGATTTATTAGGTTATTAATTAACCAAAATTCGAGTAATGCAGTGAATTATTGCTTGAATTGATGAGAGAACATACGAGGCAACAGACGGCGCACGATGACTTCGGCACAACGACAACAACTAGACATTGACGAGTTCGAAACGACAATTTTGACTAGAGAAGTTTCACTAAAAGAGAGAGAATAATGAATACACAAAGGAGAGATAGACCCGAATTTTGTTTAGTTGTTTCATTTTCTATTAGCGAAGGAACCGTCAATATTCGTCACTAATTTTTCTGCCACACCGAGAAAATGCGCTAGAGTCCACTCGTAATCTATCAATTTGATGCTAAGAAATATTTCATCGCTAACTAGCGACATAATGTTGGTTGGCGATGATTCTGTCGCTATTTACACAAATTCTAGTAGTGATGATTTTTAATTGATGTACTCTAATCCTATAATGAAATTGATCCAACTAGACCGAATTTATTTAGTTTTATTGGGTAATTTTTTTTAGTCCGGGCCCAATTGTGAACACTTTTATATGTGTGATATTTTAATATATACTACCATATTTTATGATTTTGTTATCAATTTGGACTCTGAAGACAACATTTGACAAATTTGGAATTACTCTAGGTTAAAAATGAACAAATGATTGAACTGAGCATTTAAAAACATTTTCCTTTTCATTGGGCATCCATCCAAGTATATATAAATGAAGTAAGGAAATAATTGATGATTACGTTCGTTTAGCTTCGTATTTTGAGGAAGTTTGTTTTTTGTTTTTGTTTATTGGTCTGCGAATTTTGTAGCTTATGAATTAGCTAGGTCTTCTTATTTTATGTCTGATCGGTGTAATTGAGTCGTTTGGTAATGTCCTCTGGTGCGGCTCGGTTGATGAGCATGTTTATGAATTAATATATGATCTTTGGTTTCAAAAAAAGAGTAAGGAAGTGATGAAGAAATAATGGTTTGAGTTTGGTACCATCTCATGCCAAAGAGATGAAGCAATCATGCAACTTATCAAGTTTTTTGTTGTGGGTGATCAACCATTTGTTGACTCTCTAGAATGAGCTTGAAGCTAATCCCTCCCCTACCTCTCCCTCTCACAAGTCATAGTGAATGTCAACAACACACAAAACTCATTTCAAATCACATAACCCATAAGACCCAACCAACCATGCACCCACAACTCTCTCTTTCTCTCTATATAAAACCCACATTACTTCTCTTACATTAATCAAGACTAAATTAGTTTAACTATGGCAATGGAGTCCTCATCAGCTGCTCTCAACATATTACTGTTTTTGTTGATGATCAGTAACAACTTGTACTTATGTTTGGGGTCTCGCGCCTTGCTAGACTCAAATGCGCCATTAACTACAAAACAATCGTTTTCTGATCCTATCTTGTCTGATCTACCGGTGACCAATGGAAACATGCTGCCTATTCTGAACAACCCACTGCCACCAGCAGGGGCACCACCATCCCTTCAACTTCAATTGCCCGTGCCAGTGCCCGTCCCAGTGCCAGTGCAATCAGGATTCCCTCCTTCTCTTACATTTCCGGATTTGTCACCATTTCCTTTGTTTCCTCCTTTTCCATTTGCGCCTACTAAACGTTTAATTTCCAATCCTCTCACACCGCCAGTATCATCATCAGAGATCAATTTAGGATCACCACCGGGGGTCAACGTTGAGGGATTAAAGAAACCATGAAGTGTGAACTAAGACTTCCCGTATAATTATAGTTCTTAATTGAAAAACTAGTAAGTTATTTCTCTATGCGCGTTTACATTCGTGTTACTAATAAAAGAGACTTATGCTTAACTCTTGTACTTTGTAAACATGCATTACAATATGGGAATAATAATGCAAAAGTGTTTTCAATTTGTGTGCATAATAATGAATTCCTTATACTTTTATGAGTAACGACCGCTTGAGAAAAGTCTGTTTAATAACACGTGATTACGAGGATACAATATCTTCGTAATAAGTTAGTATCCATTAGATTACTTTTCTTTGTTATAAATTCTGTTATGTATGAATTGTTAACAATATCTTTACAGTAAATTAGTTAGTATATGTTAAGTTTGTTATAACACGTCATCACGAAAATATAAGAGTAAATATATGCAATAACTAACTTTTAAGTACCAAATCAAATAAAAACCAATTAACCAATGCCTTAAAATGGCAACAGTCTCTGCAAAACCCCTCATACTCTTCTTCTTCTTCTTCTTCTTCTTCTTCTTCTTCAATGTGCATCTCATTGATCTCACCTAGATGCAATTGTCCGATTATATGCCGGATTGCTCTACTAATTAAACCATACTGGTTGTTGGTATATTGTGTATAATGGGAAGATACAAGTTGCCCTCAAACTGTTTGATGAAATGTCTCAGAGAGGCTGATCATGCAGCTGGACTGTATGGAAGTGGAAGACTGATATCATGATGCAGTCGGTAGCAATGACTTTGCTTAGTGGGTTAACTTGTGAGTTATGAGTAATTGATGAAGCTTTTACACTTTTTGCATCATTTGAGGAATGAGACCCTAACTTTGCTCTAATGACACTGAAGTTCACCAAGGAAATCTCTCAGAGAGGTTCGGTTCAGTTCTGGACACTTGCTGTTATGAGAGTGTGGCTTTGGCATTTAGGGGAATGCCCCATCTCTTCAACTTTTTATGCCTTGTGCTTTCCCTAGTGTCTGTACTCATACCATTCTCATTTGTGATATGTGTAGGAGTGGGCTGTTTGGGGAAAGCAATGGCATAATAAATGTTCGATGAGTGAAAAAGAAAATGACGAGAAGTTGATCAACAGATGTAACATCTATAAAATGTCCTTATTCAAGGTACATTTTATACATTGAAAGTATCGAGTCCATCTGTGCATTTATACTTATCACTTGATATTCTTTCACCCATCCCGGGATGGATTTTAGCTGTTTTAAGTCTATGCTATCAACAATCAGGGGAACTCAAGGGATTGCATTCTTTTAGTTTATGCTAATGAACATGGAAGTTAGCAATATGCTTAAAACAGCATATTGCTAACTTCAACGAACTTATTGGTTTCCAAACACTTACATATTGAAGGTGGATCTTCAACGAACTTCATTACGTTTTCTTGACTGTTGTCAATAATGTTATCCTACATTCATTATCAAAGATAATAGAGACTTGAGTGAAAGGCCAGAACCCTATAATGACTTTGTGGCTAACCTACGGAAGTTCTAAACTTGGTACTCCCTATGTCCCAAAATGATTGTCCACCTTCAGAAATTTAAGAGATTTGAATAGATTTTTTTTTTCTTTTTCAAATGGGCCAAATCTTGTTTCGAGGAACTGATAAATACAGGCCAAGAAATGAACTAATTGTTCTCATCCAGCCATTGGAACTTCTGTAACACTTGTCTATCCATATGCAATGAAGCAATCATCAAACATAGTCATCAGTTGTATTAAAAAAAATCACCATACAATAGTATTCTATTGTGACTGAGCCACCTATATAGAGAAAAATTAAGTCAAGCAGCTATGGTTTGAAGTGGATTTTTCTAAGAACTCGAAGGAGAAGCATCTCAAAAGTCAGAAATCATAACAGAATTCCATACAAAATCTAAACAAATGGACACTTATAGAGGCACCTTTCATTAACAAATGGTCTTAGCATTTGTTTGCTCCAAAAGGTACTATCAGTAGACTAGTTGACTAAATATATTTTCTTTTTAATTTTAATTTTTGGAAGTTTTAATACGTTTAATGGTACACATGATAGATGTGCATGGCTAATGTTGTTTATTCACGTGAAGAGGCTGTATGGACATTGATTAGTTTTAAACCCACTTGAATTTTCTAGCACATAGCAAATAACGTGAATAGCTTCTAGAAAAGCTAAAAACATTTCCGTTTCAATTTCAGATACCATTTGCTGATACACGTTTTTCTGTCTCATGAAAACCATGTGATGAGATTCTTCAGATTGTAACATATTTCAAGACCGGTTTCTTTTGAACCTTATAAATTCAGCATATCCCCATTTTCAAAGAACAGACAATGCCTAGTCGTTTTAGAGCTTCTATGATTTGTGATATGGATGACGATTTTAAAAGTAAGATCAAATTAAGGTTACCTACTAAAGTCGATATGGAAATGGATGGCATGGGAAAAGAGGAGCGCATTTGGTTTGCCTTGGTTATCATCGCCTGGAGTCCTCTAATTCCTGAAGGTATGGTTGTTAGTTGAGTCAATGGATTTATTCTTTGTATCAGATTTTGTTATATGACTTCCCTATGGTTTTATTAAGTAATAAATAGGTATTTAATATATGAATTTCTCACTATATATGATTATCTGTATCATTTCTTATCACATGAATTCAACACATATGTAACTGACCTGAAATGTGTTATACTATGATCATAGAAGGAAAGAGGGAGAAAGGCCTGGTGATACCTATCTTTGACCTGGCTACCCTTTCTGCTGCATCACACCAATTCTCTCCTGACATTAAGATTGGGGCGGTTTTGGTGCACTCTACAAGGTACTTTTCTGATGATAAATTCCACTGTGTTTATGGTTTCACAATCTGTTTTTTTTTTTTCTTTCTGATTTATAGATTAGGCGTGATATGTGTTTGTTGATAAAATTTAGCCTGGTTATTTCATATTTTTATTCTCAAAAGACAGAAAATTTGAAATCTATTGAGGAAATACATGTCAGAAAAAAGTCATTTCTTCTGATATAAACAAGGAGGATATCTTTGATTCAAGTCCACCAGAAAGGGAATTAATGGATGAGTTATTTTATCCTTCATGTGAAATAGATTATGCAAATCAGCATGAATTGACTAAAATGAACTTGTATCTTAGGGTGTGAAACTTTTGACTGTCATCTAAAGAACTCCCTATATATACTACTATGGCACGGACCAGTTAAGGTTAGTGTTCGTTTTCTCTCTGTATATACATTTGTTTCCTCTCTTTTTTTTTCACTCTATCTAGTTGTAATTGAGAAGTTTAAAGCTCTGATTCATGAATTAGAAGATTATTTTTGTGAACTGAATCACGTTTTAATTTAGTTGACCTTCTTTACATTGCCTATTGAGTTCCAAACTTTACTTGTTTTCTATTCAATGTAGAAAAAAGACCAAAACAGGAAAGGTGAAGGAATGTGTTTGATTAAAGATAGAACGTATGCTTTTACTACGGATAAATGGAATATATTCTTATGCCCTTTCTTGTTTACAATTACATGATCAAATTTCAACTACCAATTGCTGCAAGGCTAAATTTAAATTCATTTGGTGAGCTGAATTATCTCGGCAGTAATCACTATGCAAGGATAATGAGAGCGTAGTAAATCATTTAAGAGATTCTATAAATGCTTAAGTTTCTACTTAAAATGGCATTGATTGGTACATGTGTTTTACTGTCTCGGCAAAATAATGTAAAGAGATTCTCCGGACTTCAACAAGTTTCAAATCCACATATATCTTGTTTATAGCTTTCAAATGGTTATATGAAGATTCAGTATTATCCACTTTCTCTTGAAAGCACAATTACAGAAAACTTAGCTCTTTATATATAGATTCAGTATTATCCACTTTCAGTATTATTCAAAAGGCTATTTTAAATATGCATCACCACTCTCTAATGATGACAAAGTCTGTAATTTATTTACATTTGTTTTCTCATTTTTGGTGGTTGGCAGGGTAGTGAAATGCCGGATGCAAAGCATTCCTGTAGACATCTCATTCAATGAATGGCAGGGATATGTGCTTTGTGTTTTTTTGGCGCAGGTAAATTTTGATATCTACACTGAAGATCCATACTTTTTAGCACATAAATATGCACTTGAAACTTGAAGGCATATATGCACAAGGTTGAATTATGTTGCTTGGAAATAACCATCTTACTTCTTTATCTCCCAAAGTTCTCTATGGACAAAATCAGGAATATGACAGCTTTTGCTTATGAAAATTCTACATCTTATCTATGGCTAAATGGGTTTTCAAAATTCAATTGTGTGATGGACAGATCTAGATTTGGTCATATTATGACTTATATGTTGCTTTTATTTAATAACTTTCTCGTGTTTGGGGGTTGGCAGGTGAAGGTAGTGAAATGCACGAACAGCATTTTTCTTCCAGTAGATATTTCCTTCAATCAGATGTCACTGGCAGGGCTATGTGGTTTGTGTTTCTTTGGAGCAGGTAATTATTGATATCTACACTGAAGATACATACTGTTCAGCTCCTAAATGTGAACTTTAGAAACTTAAATCATTGATATCATGGCTTGAAAATCCTGAAAACAAATTTTTGATTCTTTTACGTCTTTGAGATTGATAGGTACTCTGATAACTTTCATTTCAAACTTGACGACTTTTCTTGTGAGCAAGAAAGCATCGCGGGTCAAAGCTGAGACATGGTACTTATCTATTAGTTTCTAATCCAAACATTACCTTAGTTGTATAGATTTCTCTTCTTTTTCTTTGTTCAAAGAAAATTATGTCCATTGTGAAGTAGCCACCAGTTTCTTGAAACTGTTTGTTTTATATTTGTACAATGTTACAAACAATGTAGGAACAGAAATCATACAAATACTGAACTACATTACTTGTTCTCAGGTAAGACAATATACAGTGCTGGTGGCCAAAAGATTCAAGTCAGAGTATCAGATCCAAATTCATGGCAGAGTATGATATGGCATAGACAATGTACTGATTCATAAGTTTTTAACAATGAATACAGTAAGTTTTATATTAGAACTCTGTTTCCACGTAAGTACGCGACAAATTGTAATTTCAAAGTTATGTTTGCATATGTTCATAGCCAAAACCCAAAGTGTACTCTATGTAAATGCTATGCTATACTTCCATAATATATGTAAATTTACACTGGTGTATATGCATTTTCACTGATTGATCATAGCAAATAGCCAAATACTGTGTACATGTAGTTGATGTTGAAAATTTGCAGATATAGTTGATTTTGGTCCAAATCAACATTTTGAAATACTGTTAAGCTCAAAGAATAACATTCTGAAATACTGTTGGACATTCAGAAATTTGGACTCCAAACATAAGAAATTGAAACCAAATGAACATGAGAGAATCAAGAACAGAAAAATATAGGCCTCATCTTCTAAAAAAAAATCTATTGTCTTTCATTTAATCATTTTTGTAAGCTTAGAACTAAAAAATATATTTCTAACCTATGTATGTTAAAGACTAATTGGACTTGAAATGGACCATATATATATATACATATATATAATGAGGTACTATGTTATGAATTTGAGGAGATCACATGACATAGGAATTGAAAAATAAAATGTTGTAATTTGTCCTATTAAAATGGCTAAGAAGGTGGAGATGGTAAGGAGGAACACAAAAATTGCAAATCCAGACCTTAATTTCAGGATTGAAGTGTTTGACCAGTTTGCAAAAGGGTAGTAACATTTGTGATGGATTCATACAAACCTTGTTTTCCTTTTCAAGCAAAGCTTCAATTTTTGAAACAAGCCAACAAAAATGGAGGAAGAGCCAGAGAAGGAGCCTGAGTCTGAACAAGAAAAGGAGGCTGAGACAGAGACAGAAGCAGAAGGAGAACCAGAAAAGGACAAAGAAAAAGAGAAAGAATCAAGCCACCGTCACCACCACCACCACTCCAAAGGGAAGTCCAAAGACAAGGATAAGAAGGAGAAGGCCAGAGAGCGCAGAGAAAAGAGACTCCAACAAATCTCCCTTCTCAGAACCATCCCCTATTCTGATCACCAGAGGTACCTTTTTGCATTTCTGTTCTCAAATTTCTGCTTCAGAATATGCATTTTTAGTTTTAAAGATCAAATCTTGAAACCCATTTGATATTGAATTAGATCTGGATAGCAAAACCCATTTTGCAAAAATGGCAAATTTGACAATGATATAGGTTTTGTGTGCTTATGAGAGACCTTAATCACTTTTGTAGCATTGATAGCACATGTATAATTAGGGAATTGTTGATTTGGGTTTGTAATTGAAGTGGAGAAATGAGACCTTTTTGCATTTTTGTTCTTAAATTTCTGCTTCTGAATATGAATATTTAGTTAAATAGTTAGTTTTAAAGGTCAAATCTTGAAACCTATTTGATATTGAACTAGATCTGGATAGCAAAACCCATTTTGGCAAATTTAACAATGATATAGGTTTTGTGTGCTATGAGAGACCTTAGTTAGTTTTGTAGCATTGATAGGACAAGTGTAATTAGGGCATTGTGATTTGGGTTTGTAGGTGGTGGTCTGCAGAAACTATTGCCGTGGTGACGGGTGGTAACAGAGGCATCGGATTTGAGATTGTTAGGCAGCTTGCGAATCACCGAGTCACTGTTATTCTGACATCAAGAGACGTCGAGGTTGGCATTGAAGCGGCTAAGGTCTTACAAGAAGGAGGTCTCAATGTGTTTTCCCATCAATTGGATGTGTTAAATCATGATTCTATCGCCACTTTTTGTGACTGGTTAAAAGAAAATTATGGTGGTTTAGATATTCTGGTAAGATCTCTAAGCCTCCATATTCATGTTTTGGATTCTTATTTCTGTATGATTTATAATTATGCATTTAGCGTGTATAGTTTATTGCACCTTACATTTGTTTGGAAACGATTCTAGTTGCTTAAGCTTTGAAACCCTTGATGGGTTTGCTATGAATATAGATGTTCGTGAAAATGCTACCTCTTACAATCTGTTATTTAAAGCTATGCAAGTGTATTCTCTGCAGGTGAATAATGCTGGTGTTAATTTTAATTTTGGATCTGAGAATTCTGTTGAGTATGCCAAAGATGTCATTACTACAAACTATTATGGCACCAAGAACATGATCAAAGCTTTGATACCGTTGATGAAACCTTCCTCTGTTGGTGCTCGTATCGTTAATGTGAGCTCACGGCTAGGTAAACTAAATGGCAAAAGAAATGTAAGCAAACACATCTTCTCTTCTCTCCCTTCCACTTTTGTTGCCTTATTTATGCATCTTCTATTATTGCCATTTTTCTTAAGCTTTCTAGAACACAATCTAGCTTTCATGCTCATCTGGAAGCAAGTGGCTGATGAGAATTCCTAGTTTTTGTATGGTGTGAGTATCTTTCTAATAGAAGCCTTTGACCCTCCACCCGTTATATATATATGCCACAATCTATGCTGTAATTGCTAATTGGGATGCTATTCCTTAGGTTTTTCGGGATTTTGCTCAGAAAAACTTGTGGTATACCTGATAAATTGAAGACGGGTTTAGTTAACTTGTTTAAGCACCCTTTGCTTCATAGAAACTAATGAAAGTTCTTTACTCGACTCGTACAGAAAATTGAAGATGTAAATTTGAGAGAACAGCTAAGTGATGTGGACTCACTCACAGAAGAAATGATTGACAACATGGTATCAACTTTTCTAAAACAAGTTGAGGATGGGACGTGGAAAGAAGGCGGGTGGCCTAAATCGTACACTGATTATGCAATATCCAAACTTGCAGTGAATACTTACACCCGGTTATTGGCAAGGATACTTGATGACCGGCCAGATGGTGAGAAAATCTATATCAACTGCTACTGCCCGGGATCGGTGAAAACTGCAATGACAGGATGGGCTGGTAATATTTCAGCTGAAGATGCTGCTGACACTGGAGTTTGGCTATCTTTGCTCCCAGACCAGGCAATAACCGGGAAGTTTTTCGCAGAGAGACGCGAGATACACTTTTAAAATGTTGTGTTCAAGATTGTGTTGAGAGCCAGTTCCAGATTCTTGTTAACTACATGCAGCAACAGCAGTGAAAGGAAGCTTTGAACTCTTAAAGTGAAGAAAAAAAATTGGATTTGAACTTGAAGTGAAGTAAATGGGTTTTCAAGTTCTGTGATGTTCTCATGGAAGTCTGCATAAACTGTATGTATCTGCTCCTAGTCATTTGAAAGCAGTTGGGATTATATTACATTAATTTACTCTCTTTCTGCAGCTTATTTTTGTAATGATGCATGATATACTATGAATATTTTGGTCATTTCTGCTTAAATATATGTGTTCATTTCCAAATATTTGGAGTTGGAGTGGTTGATTTCCAGAGTTGCTTACAATATCTCAAAGTTAATACTCTTTTTTTTGTATTCTCGTGATTACGTATTATAAGGATATTATTGTCAATTCATGTATAACTAATTTTCTAAAATAGAAAAGAAAACGCCTATTTTGAGGTAAAAATTCAAGAGAAATATAGCACTATGATAAGTCCCTGATTTTTTAAATTCTGGGAGTTTCGTAATTCAAAATAGTAACTTCACTTGGAATGTTTGGGTACAATAAACAATTTGTATCTTCTTTCTAAATACAATGATGAAAAAGAATATCAATGAAAGATTGTTACATATATGGTTCGTATGAAATTATTTTGCTCACAAGTCACAATTTCACTCGTACAATATTGTTTGGCTGCAATCAATAATTTGTCTCTTATTTTCTAAACACAATCATGGAAAAGAATTTCAACAAAGATTGACATGTTGGCATGAAATTATTTCGCTCATTTGTTGTTTTCATCTATGACGAATAACATGGAGGCGTAGTATTTGTTGTTTGCCCTGAACAATGATCGCCCCTAAGAATGTGTGTCGTCGAGCGACAATCGATGTCTCGGGGGTGAGTATGGCATTTGTTTCTTGCGTTTGATAGCGATAGCCTCCGAGAATTCGTAGATCAATTTTAGAGTGTGATAATGTTGCTCCTAGCTTTGTACGAACCAAGGTAAGAATGGAAAAGTAGGACCCTCTATTTCAATTATTTTTTTAGCACACTTGAGAAATGTAGAATAGGAAAGAAATTCATCTCGGGTACAATATCAATAAATCAACATTCAGTTTCAAAAAAAAAAAAAAAACAACATTGGTGGGGCAATGGTAGTTACCAAAAATGTCAAGTAATTTGATAATTATAGAGTCGACATATGTACTTGAAAACCACCTCAACATTCACAAAATTTAAGATAAAACCAAGATGATAGTTGTCTCAAGAGGTTGAGGCTGACTCATGTATGCTCTGACAGGCCACATTGCGACGAGAGGCTTCGCCTCATTCCCTTAAGGCAACCTCCCGAAGAAGTCTGCACTAAAGAACTGAGATAGTCTTCCACACCACGACGAGGAGTCATTCCTTTCTACCTTGATGAAGCCTAGCTAGTGAGCTCGATCCAAGAAGTTGACAAAGGCTTCCAAGTTGCGTTCGTATCATGATTAGTAGTCGAGCTTTGCTCATTTGAGATAGCCTAGCCTTACCTCGATCTTTGCTCTTGTGGAGAATGCTCATGTGGGAGCTCTTGTAAACCTAAATGTCCGAAAGAAAGTATGAGTTGAAGTTTTCGCCAAAAATCAGTAATTCGAATTGTCTATAAGCAATCAACATACATGAAATAAAAAAAACTTTCATCAGAATCAGCACATTCAATCTTCATATCTTATATATAACACAATATAGTTGGCCTCACTTTTCTATATATATAAATGCTTGTATATTTTAAAAACTTGACCGTCAATATAATTAAATCGACCAACTGTTGGTTGACCTGGATTTGATATAACATATAACATGCATATAAATTATAAACTTCTTAATATTATATTTGTAGAAGAACAAAGAGTTAATGTCTAAGATTCAGTTTTAAAACATTTGATTTGGATTTGGGCGAGTACTCCCACCTACAAATTCATTGGTATATGTACTAACGTTAATTTGTGACGTTTCAAACTCTCGTAGGCGAAACCGAGGTTATAAAGATTCATGAACAAGGCCTCCAGGGGTACTTGAGTCAATCTGCCGTTGAGGGACGAGAGGACATCGTTCACAAGTCACAACCTGACGAGTGACGCCCAAAAATCGAACTCTAGCTGATTGGCTCTGATTATTTGCGATTCTTTCACTATTCTCATTTTACTTATTTTCTCAACTGTTTCTGGGTTCCAAATTCACATAACAGAGAAAGATAAAATCGAAACTCATTCCCATTTCAATCATTTTTGTCCCTGAAGCTTCTTCTTCTTCTTCTTCTTCTTCTTCTTTCACTACCCAATTGGAAAATTTGGGGCGGGTCTGCTTCAGAATTTGTAATTTCTCGGCGGAGAAGAAGAAAGTTTCGAATTTTCGCAGCGTCTGTGGATTATGGTAGCTGCTGCTTCTTTCCGGTGAAAAAGGGTCTGCGTCTATACATCCGAATTTCCACATGGGTCGGGGCACGGACCCGGACTCAGACTCCAGTGGGTGGAGCATAGCGAGCGGATTGGTGGCGAAGACGCTGGTGCTGGTCGGAGGAGCACTGCTCCTGAAGCGCCTCACCAAGTCCGCTACTCGCAGGGACCATACCCGTTTCGTCTCTCAGTCTCTCAAAGGAGAAAAGGTACTGCCACAGTGCAAATTCTTTTTCTTTTTCTTTTTTAATTGTTCTTGTTTCGATTCTTGGATTGATTTTGGTTTTCATTTTTGTCGCTATGTGTTGTTTTGTGTAGCATTCCAGAGAGCAAGCTTCCAGAGATCCTGATAGTTACTTCAACATCAGGTTTGTGGATTTTTACTAGCCATTTGATCAAATTATTAGTTTCTGTGCCTTTTCTTTTAAAGATGCTTTCTTGATTTTTAGTTGGAATCTGGCCTTGGCACAAGGGAAATCTACTTTTTAACCTATTTTTGTTGACTTTGGTTTAGTGTCCTTTTGTTTTTCCCAACTTTTTTTTGCTGATGTTTAGCACTTTATGGAAGTAATGTTGTGGTTGTGCATTTTGATTGATACCCATTATATGTTTTGGTGTAATGTTGCCTGTTAAGGACATTTTCGGCTTATAGTTTTGGTTGTTTTTTTTTCCCTTTGGGCTGCAGGATGGTCACATGCCCGGCAGCAGAGATGGTGGATGGTTCGAATGTTTTATATTTTGAGCAAGTTAGTGTAGTTCATTATGCTTTCCACTTCATCTTTAATTTCGGTTTTATTTACTTGCCGAAAGTTTTAATAATTATATGTTATTTCTTTTCGGGTGGTTGCAAGGCTTTTTGGAGAACACCTCAGAAGCCCTTCCGGCAGGTATGTTAGTGTCGCTGAAATCCATCAAATGGCTTCTTTGAATTGGTTTCCTTATAGCTGGATTTTGCGAAACAGCATAAACTTGACGTGAATTTCCTATGCATATCTGTCTGAACATTTCAAGCTTTGTATTTTCTATGAATGAACACTATCTCCTTGATTCTAACAGCTGTATATTTGCAGAGATTTTATATGGTGAAGCCTTGTCCGAAAGAGTTGAGATGTGATGTAGAGGTAAGCTTCAGGCCACACATGTTTGACGTATTGCTTGTCATATGGTTTGTCGTCACACTATAAATTAGGATTTTATCTTCTGAAACCCATCAAATTCCATCTTGATCAAGTGATTGTTATACATGTAACTGGAAACCCCTGTTTGCTGAAAACCTATTTGGACTCACCTGAAAGGTGTCCTGATGTTGTAATTTGCAACTATGATCATGCACCTCCACCACATGGGCCTTAGAATCAACATAATTATGAACAGAAAAACCTTGTGAGACTTTTACACTGCTCTGGCTTACCAGATCTGACACACCTTACATATGAGTATCACTAATGGGATCGTGCACTCCTTTCTGATCCTGCACACTATCCTGAACTAATCTTTTCATTCTTTCTAGTTTTGATAAAATGGTGCAAACTTGTTGTTCATATTCGTTAATGATGTGGCAGAAGCTAGAGCTGACAATGGACCCGAATATGCAGGCACATGAAATATGACCCGCATTTTGTGGGACAGGGTAGCATAAATAGACTGGATTAAACTATTCTACTGACCCGAAACTCGAATTGCCAGTTGTAGCTGAACCTGATCTGAGAATTTCTCTCAAGTAGAAATGTAGTGATCTATCGTACGAACTTGTCTACATGATCTTGGTCATGGAAGTAACCCAATTTTATTTAAGTTTTTGTTCGGCTGTCATTGATTTCCTAAAATTTTGATGGAAAGTTGGTGAGTTTTTGACCAATTCTTTGTCCTTGCTGGAAAAAAAAAACAAGTTGTAATGTTTTAAAAGCTAAAGATTTTGTTATTAATTGCTTTCTGTTGTAGTTAGTTGGTTGTGAAGTTTAATATTTTTATGATTCTTCATTCTTCATGAATGTATTTTCAAGTTAATATAGTTTCCTAGTGTAAAAAAATTCTTATTTAAAATTGGATGTCACATGACACTCAAGAATAATAATTTTATTTCCAATGGGCAGTTAAGCTCATATGCCATAAGGGATGCGGAAGATTACAAGAACTTCTGTGATCGCTCAAGGGATCAGCGCCCATTGCCTGAAGAAGTTATTGGGGTAAGCCTTCAATCACATCAAATCATGGACTTAGTACACACAATGTATACATTCAGATTCAATAATAATGAAAGGACTAAAAAAACACCATGTACGATGTACTAAAAGTCTCATTTTGCTGAGATAGGTATTTTTTTATGTGTCAAATTATGGAACTAGATTCTATAAGAATAGTTGAATACTTGAATTCCTGCTTACTAACTTAGAAGGGCTTTATATGAATGGGTGGCACAACGCCTCCTCACATTAATTTTTCAAACAGTTCTGTCAAGAAAGCGATGGTAAAGTAATAGTTATTACTTATTAGGCAAGGAAAAGAAATGAAAGAGGAATCAAGTGTTCTGATTTCTTCCTAATATTGTGAATTATTCTAGCTATAAGCTTATAACTATGAGATCTATCAGATTGTGGATTTTATTTGCTCCTTAAATATATTTTGACTTGGAACACTTTATTTAAAATATGAGAATTATACGAGTTCAATATATATATATATATATATATATATATATGAGAATTATACAGGGATTAATTAGATTACGTAAGCACATGAAAAGTTTTGTTCGTCTCTTTGGGAAAATGATCAGTTTGCAACATTTATGACTTAAAAGTTTTCCTTACTAGGTCGTCTGTATAAACTTAAATTAGTTATGTTTTTATAGTGTTATCATATGCATGTTTTTTCTATAAAATGCTAGCATGGAATTTATTTTACCCACTGTTATTATATCACGCATAGGACATTGGAGAACATCTGACCACCATACATCTAAAACGCTGTGAACGGGGAAAGCGCTGCTTATACGAAGGCTCAACTCCACCAGGCGGGTTTCCTAATACATGGGTATTTGCTCGTCAACCCTGTATTCTTGCAAAAGTTTTGTTGTCTCAACCCTTCTGTGTGATATATGCTCATTTATATATGGAATGATACCAAATTGTTTTAGTTTTCTTTGATGTTGCCATTAGGGTGGTATATATATTCATTGTTTCTTTTCTTCCTAATTTATTTATATAAATTAATGACAGAATGGAGCAAGCTACTGTACTTCTGAACTCTCAGTCTTGAAGAACGGTGAGATACACACCTGGGATAGAGGCTATGATGACGAAGGAAATCAAGTAAGTTTGACTGCCTATTCCATTTTGCATTTCATTACGGGTACCTTGATAGAGTATATTTAGCATTAGCAGTTCTGTTCGAGGTTAAAGTAGAAACTATGGTTTATGGTATTGTGTGTTACAGGTCTGGGGGCCGAAGGGAGGTCCGTATGAGTTCAAGCCTGCACCTGCCAGTAGCTTCTCCGACATGTTTCCTAGTTTTTCTTCTCAGCAACCTATGGATAAACGGATAGAGGGCTCATTTGTATTGCAAGAATGATCACTAGTTACAAAAAACCTTGTGTGTAAATAATCATCAACTTCTTTTATCATATCCTATTTCCCAGCCAGTTTCTGTCTGGCATCAATTTTGAGTTGCCAAATGCCCATTCACTGAAATCTGAAATAAATCATGTTCATATTTCATTACTCAACATTGTCCAGAATTTTCATGCCAATCAAACCATCTGTGAATGGTGCTCAAGTGTATATCATTCAAATTGATGACAAAAATCAGTTTCAGCTGTTGATGAGTAGTACAAATTAAATAGCATGAAAATACAGAATATGTCTCTGCAAACAATCCAGTTGCTAAAGGTTGGAAGGATAGGATTTTAGCCTAAACAGTGGCGTTTAGGTAGAAGTAGAGCGCAACAAGAGCTACAATGCCAATCACAATTGCAACAGGTAATGCTTTCCTGCAACCATTTATCAAGATTTCAATTATGCTCTTATTCACTAAACAATCATGACAACTTGTAGGAAGACGAATCTGCAATGTTGGTTAACATACCCGATCGCTTCGTCTCTTTGGAGTTCCGCTTTTCGCGCCTTCCGGACATCCGTGGCATTGGCATTTTTCGAAACAGGCGGCACGTAGGGCCTAAATCTCCTCTTGGGTGCACCACAAACTGCAAAACAAATGTTCATTTACAGGCACTAGATCTGTAACATGACTACATGAGTGTGAGTGAAGAAGTATTACCAGGACAGAAGTATTTATCAGGTAACTTGTCGAAAGGAGTCCGATCCTGGTAAATATAGCTGCAACATATATACACATCAACACAATCAATTCTAATTAACTGTTTTGCAGACATTACAGAACAAAAAGAAGGAATGAGACACAATACCCGCAATCCCGGCAAATATATGCATTCTTGGAGGCAACCCGATTCGTAATGACCCGGTAAGCAGAAGTTCTGAAACCAGGCTGTTTGTAGTTGTTGAAGGGAGGCATAAGGTGGAGGGAAGGGGATAACAAGGATGATTTAAGAGCTAAAGAATTAGGCGGTGGCTGGCGTCTCAGGCCGGCAGCATTGCCGGCATTAGACGCTACAGCTGAAGGTTGCGAAGCTGCCCGAACTGCCATCACTCTTGGCTCTCCTCTCCTGTACTCTACTCTACAGTTGGTATTCAGCTGAGGAATGAGAAGAGAAGATAAAAGAAGAGATAGATAGATAGATAGATCCTACTAGAACATATGATATGATATGGGTTAATTTCACAAGAGAAGGTCCAATTGGAAGCGTGGCTTTCACATTCCCCACACACAACCTCCTTCCCTCCTTTCTTATCTTCTTCCCTAGTACTAATTTCATGACCACCCTTCAAATTACTCTTATGCCCCTACCTTTTTTCATATTCTTCCTCTCATTTCTAAATTCAGGGCTTGCATCTCCATTTAGATCTTACAACAACTGCCCATAATCCAACATAAATTATCCTGGTAATACATGAACCGCGGAGAAAACACCACTATTTGCTCATAATACTCGGCACAAATCATAATTCAGAAGATAGTTGAAATCCACAATTATGCAGCTATACAATGCTTATTGTGGATTCAAGAATAGCTTTCAGATGGAATTACAACAAAACCTGAGGTTAACTATAGCAGATAGTCACACACTGAAAGGTGCAAAAGGTAATGCATAATCTTAACTCGTTTTGCTGATATCAAGGTTCCGACACTTCTGGCGCAATTCAGTACCTCCTTCATGGCAAAATGGTGCAATAATTTCTGGAGGCGAAGATTCACATGTAGGATACAGAGATTCTGAATACGGTCTGGAAGTTGTTACCAAGGTTTAAGGTCACCCACTGGGCCGGCTGTCCAGTTTAAGATTTTCTCTCCGTGTTTCAAGTAAATACTCTTGTCGTGTGGCAACTTACGAGCTAGTCCATTCAAGACTTGATGAAAAGCATCTCCTGGTTGAGCAGGTTGAGGGAATAGCATAGCCTGCTTCATTGACGGGTTTGCAAGCAATCTCTGCTTCCTCAATATTACTTCGGGTGGGATAGATGTGAGTATGGTGTCCAAGTCAGGGACATCCTTCTCATCTACATAAACCCCTATTTCTTCCCACGGGATTGCATCGGCAAAAGGCAAGACGATATCATCTGCAATGATAACAGGGATGCAACCAAATATCACTGCTTCAACCAATCTTGGACTCCATGGTGCCCACCCAAGTGGGCACAAACAGAAGACAGCTCGCTGCATGTCTTCGTAGTACGTCGTTGGGTGCTCAGTGGAAATGTCAAACAGTGGATTGTCCTTGAAGTTTTCCCAGACCGCTGCCCTAGCACCTCTGTAAATGTTATCAAAAAGTTAGATTCAGATATATTCTGTATTAGTCAAGTATACAACATAACTCTGGTATTTTCCTTCAGTTTGACACAGCAATTATACATGTATATAAACACGATGGGTCGTATGGATATACAGACTTTGATTTCACTGTGTTTTTTCTTAACGACTTCAAAATTATAGATTTCAGCAATCAAACATTATATATAAACAGAACAGGGAGATACAAATTCCCTTTAAATCCAAACAATTGCTTGTTAATGTGTAGTACTTGGTGAGAAAATACCTTGCATAGTAACCGCCTTCAGGATCATTTCCAACATCATAAAACAATCCTCGAAAGTATACAAAAATCGACCTAGGAGTCTTTTCAGGAATAAGATGGGATTGCATTTTCTGTGGTGGAGCATATGGAGGAATTGTAATTGAGCCATCTTTTAAGCAAACGTGATTCTTTTGTCCAAAAGTTTGAACTAAGGTAGCACGTCGGAGCAAGGGAAGAATACCTCTCTCAATGGCCTTCTCTTCCTGTAGAAGTCCAACAATATATGTCAATATGGAACACAAATTAAATTAAAGCTGGGATAGAAAATAATTTTCCAAATGCAACATCGGAATAGTAAATGAATTCTCAGAAACTGAAATTTTTAAGAGGTTTCAAGGGAAACAAATAAAACATTAGTAAATGGTCAATAATAGTATCTCACATAGGACAAATAATTTTATAAATAAATGAAAGAAAAAAAAGATGAAGCAAATTCTTCTTACTTGATAATGGAAGCATGGTCCAAAATCATGAGGCACTACAAAAAAATGATCAGCTCCTTCTGTTCGGTTCCAGTAAGGCCAGTTTGAAGAAATAAGCTGAATTGCACTTCTCATCATCCGCGGTGACTTAAAAGGCAGTGGGAGGCCATTTGGCGTCAAGTCACAGGTGGTATAAACAGGGGTGTAGAACCAATCCGCTTCTTCAGGATTGAGGGTCCGAACAGGGCTAGATAAAAGAAAACGATGCATATATATCTCAGCAGCAAACATGTGGGTGAGGCATCTTTGGTCTTTCTGCAGAATCTTCTTATTGTATTTGCTAGGAAGTTCATAAACAAAAACTTTCAACCGTCCCACTGGATCATCTTCCAAGACGTCACCAGCACTACCTACACAGGGGTAATCAAAGATGCTTTATGGTCTCAACAATGAATATAAGGTTAAACATAATTTAATTGATTACAGATTACAATGATACATCACCAACATATAAGAGATTAAAATAAATGGTTGAACTGAAGACTTCTAGTTAGTAAACACCATGCACATTTTATCAAATGAGTCTGAACTGATATAGCAATAACATATATAAACTTTGCAGGATCATGGGTATACAAACTTGATACCTTTTTTTTTGGAGTGAAACAACTAAAATTAAAAAATGCAGGTAATTTTTTTTCTGTTCTTCTACATTCTCACTTTCCTTTTATTAAGAGGTGGTGACAAGTAAGTTTTGGACCCACCTGGTCCCTCCAAATTGGAAATACTTGGCAAATTCAGCTTGGCTTCCCAACACAGGGATCCAAATATGTGACCCAACTCAATAGTGTTCTGATGCTAGTAAAGGAACATGGTCAACTTGCTTTCATATGCCAAATTTTAATTCCATGTATTTTATTTGGACAGGGGAGCCAACAGAAAGAATTAGTCGGACCAACCCTAACCACCTTCAAGTAAGAAATGCATGTTGCATTCATGTTGGCCTTAAAATGCAGGGATCCAAATATCAATCATGTTATGATGTTAGTAAAGATAACTGTAGCCTTAATGCATTAACTGAACTAATAGAATAGTATGTTTTAAGAAACTATATATACATTCCTAAGAAGCTAAAATCAATAAATTAGAGATTCTAATAGGTGTCATAAACTATTAGTTTGGAGTTGGTTCACATTAGACTGTTTGTTTTGCAGGAGTCGTCAATAAATTCAACCACACTATGCTGGTTAGAGCAATCCAACCGGTCATTCCATGCAACATCGTCAACAAATATCAAGAAATGCACCTCGTCCATGCCTTGTTCATTGAATTTTCCAGTCATATTCAAACTACAATTTGTATTTTTAGGACAACTTTATTATCACACATCTTCAGGGGTTTCCACAAACTCAAGAGACGTTCAACCACACTTTCAGTTTGAGAGGAGATGTTGAGATATATTATAATCCAATTATTTATAAGATTTCATGATGCAAGAAAAACTTAACTGTCTCCACATATCTTATGTGTTATATTATCTGAGTATTAAGTCAACCTTTGGGATGTCCTATATAAAAGGTATTCTTCTACATTCCAATCACATCAACCTTACATATTTTGTCATATTTCAACACTCAAGACAACTTTTTTTATGCCTTATCACAATTGGTTTGCTGCAAACAAAAATCATTTGTTTCCAACCATTACATCTACTCCTATATCTTTGCCCCAAAGCATGAGTGATGATACTGATGCATAGGATATTGAAAACCTCGTAGTGATCATCACTGAGTGATCCCTCAGTTTTTCCCCCACCAAAGCTCACTTTAAGAGCACAGGTTTCTATGCCAATCCATTTCTAGTAGATTTAACTCGAACCCTGCAGCTTCCATGTGCAATTATTGGCATTCCTTGCAACCAAACAATTTCACCCAAAATATCTCATCCTGCCAAAATTGGAGTAGCCTTACACAAAGGATGGCTCTTCCATATCTCATATTTGGCAATCTTTTTCTAGTTCTAATCACATCCTTTAATATCTTTTTTAATCTCCACCTAAAGCTGGAATCCAACAGCTGACTGTTTCATCATAAGTCTAGATCATTGTAAGCGAAGATTGAATCTAACATAACTTACTATGCATTAAAATCTCACTCACTTTAGAATATTTATGTAACGAACAGAACTGTTTTGTAAGGTATGAAATGGAAATTCAAGTGAACTAAGCATTACACATCAGCTCTTCTTTTTCGGATTGAACAATTCAAATAACAACATGACTTACGATTGGCAAATTAAACAATTCCGGACGCAAAATCATCTAAAGCAACTCTCCAAAGACAAGACTTTCGACTTACCATCCCCTTTGCTTGCCTCATCCAACTAAGATAACCCCAAAACAATTGTAACATACAATCTAGTTCAACTTTGGCGAAAATCAGATTCCAGCCTAACCTTAGGCCTTAGCATCAAATGAATACATTTCTAACTTAATGTACAGTGAAATTGAAATGCAGATTATGCTTTGATAACTAGCTGTTCCACCTTAAACTAAAGTACTAAACTCATATACAAGAATTGAAGAAACCCCCAAAACCCTAGATTCAGATTAGCAGTATGGATGTCAAAATATTACAAAAATCAAGTGAAATTAAAATGAAAATTTTCTCTTTGCCAACAAAACAATGAACAAAAAAAGCCACCTGAAATACGCTCAGTGCGTCGACTCCGACCTAGCTCCCAAGCATCATTCCTCAACAACAAGGAAGCACAAAGAATCCCAACAAAGAACCACCTCCAAATCTTCATTTTTAACACAGTTTCTTCAAAGAATCGAATCTTTGGTCACGAAGAGCAAGAGAAGAAGAAGAAGAAGAAGAAGAAGAAGATGGCGATTATGATTGGTGGACCAAGAAATGGGTTTTGTTTATAATTGCAGAAAGAGGAAATTGGCGCAGAAATGGAGGCAAATTTGCTTCAAGAACCAGAGAAAATGTCTCCAGACTCCAGAGTAGTTTAAATATATTATGGGAAATTAGCTGTAGAGATTCAGTTCTCTGAGGAAGAGAAAGAGAGCTTTTTTGTTTTCTGATTTGAATTATTAGAGCTTGGTGGTTACTGAGAATCATTGTATGGATCTTGTGCAAGCTATTAACATATTCGGAAATGCCAGCAAATGTGGAGTGTCATGAAATGGGAGCTAATAAATAGCATAGGATTTTCTTTTGGCAACACACTTTCTTTTTTCTGCTTATGCTCCTTTGTAACACTAGTATTTGATTTTACAAATGCCTCAAAGTGCCAAATTTTCATATTCCATTTATACATATCTAGTGGCAATACATTATTTCTATTAAAATTTGTATATGTCAAGCCCCATGAACATGGTACACCAAATTAAAAAATTGTCTACTACTTTTGAGAATAATGTTGGCCTTTGAGTACAAATGCAACTCAACTTGAATACTATGGTGATATTATTATTGTTGCAACTCAACCATTATCAACATTAATTACTTCAAACTGGAAATGAATCGGACTGGCCCGGATCTAATGGATTCGGTTCGGTATTCGGTCCATTACTCTTATGTTCATCCGATTCGGACCTAATAGAGATCATCTCTTGCTCCTACTACATATACGAGGCGGGGATTCATTCATGTTACGGTGGACACTTCTCAGTTGACTCCTATCTTATTTACTACTTATTGCAAATAATATATTTCGAAATATACTGAATTTTTTTGCTATTGGTTTTGGAAGTTGAAATTGATTATCTTGCAATTGTGGGGTTCCCGACTTTGGCATTTGTTGGTGAACATATAGAAGTTTTCGTTATGCGAATTTTGTGTTATTTACAAGTAAATTTAAATTGAGATTATACATATTATAAGAAAAACTACCAGAATTTTGATAATTTTTTTCCTATTATATGTATTTAGAATTGAAGTATTATGTCATGGAATGAATACAAGGTATACATGCAATAGAAAATTTATATTTAGTAATTTGTAATTATTTTAAAAATTATATAGCGAGAGACGTAGCGACGTCTAGATGCTCGCAAATTTAGCGAGTATGTGGCTTAGTCCCTCACTAATCTCTTTCAAAATTTGTGAGGGCTTATCAAGCAATTGTCCCTTGCAAAATCGATCTCATCCGTAATCCATCACAATTGTCGAAATTAATGTTGTCAATAAATGAATGGAAGTTAAGATCCTGAATCTTCACTCAAACTAATTCATCACAATGGACAATGCAAATTTCCTCAACCATATATATGGCTTTCGTGTGGACTATGTAAACTCCTCAACACATTCCTTGTGATCAACCTAACAACATATATTGTCATATTGATGTCAACAATGCGTCATTCTTTGTTAAGTTGTCTACTCCAAAAACTAAAACTATATATGCACAAACAATATGTGATTTAACATAGATTTGAAGTAATTAATGTTTACTTGTCACGTATTGTCCATGTCGTGTAGTACTCACTTATATTTGTAGAGCTACGCACAAACAATATGTCATTTCACTTGAATATGACTCTTATTAGATTCTTACCTCTCATGAGTTGGTTTAGAACAAATTCAGAAGATAAAACACTAATGGAGAAAGAGGAGCAGACCAAAATTTGTATTGTGAGAGCTTATGTAGAAAAGGAGGATCCTTCTTCCAAGGTGTACTTATATTTTATTTAGCTAACAAAGTTTTTTTTTTTTTTTGTCTTCAATTTTCTGATTTTGTTACGCGCGTAGGATGTGGATGATCTGATGATTAGAAGGTTTCTGCGAGCGCGAGATCTAGACGTAGATAGAGCTTGTGCTATGTTACTGAAGTACCTGAAATGGAGACAAACATTTGTTCCCAACGGTTGCATTTCGGAGTCGGAGATTCGAAACGAAATTGCACAGAATAAGGTGTTTGTGCAAGGGTTTGATAAGAAAGGACAGCCCATTGGAGTGACCTTCGCCGCCAGACATGTCAAGAACAACGTTAATAATGGGGGGATTAAGGAATTCAAGCGTAAGTCTATGTGTACGTAGTGCATGCTGAAATTGATTTTGTCTTGATATTGTTTGAGCTCAATCGAGTTCATTCCATGTGTGCGCAGGTTTTGTGGTCTACTGTCTGGATAAATTGTGTGCAAGGTAACACACCGCTCACTCTTAAGGCTAGCGATTCGTGCATGTGTGCGTGTCGTGTTCGCGTTTACGGTGAATCACATAACACGACACAATTATAAATACATATCACGAAAACAGATTTAACACATTATGCACGATAAAACCACGACATTATCTGACATGTTTGACATGTGATTAGTATTAATTTATAATTATACTCTTAAGTGTGCGTGTTAGGTGTGTTGACATGTTGGGCATGTCATGCGTGCGTGTTTTGGAAGCGCAACACAAACACGACACTATTACTAAATGTGTTGGGTTCTTTAACAAGAACCGACATAAATTGTCAGCTCTAACCAACGAAATAATTTGTATGATAACGAAAACTTGATATGTCAGGATGCCGCTGGGGAAGGAAAAATTTCTTGTTATCGCAGACTTCGAAGGTTGGGGATATTCAAATGGTGATGTTCCTGCCTGCATAGGAGCTATGTCCATTTTCCAGGTGTAGTTTATATTCTACATGATTATCATGTGGTTATTATCTTTTGCAATGAATTATCCTAAAATTGACATTTTCGAAAAATCCAATCAAAGTTAACTTACGAAACAGATGGAAAATGGTTTAGGTCTTTAGGATAGTCTAAAATAATTTATAAAAAAAATTAAGGTAATCCATTGCAAAAGGTGACAAGTACATGATAATCATCTGTAATTATCACAATTTGTTATGACGTTTCAGTTTTGTAGAAAAATGGGGACCATAAATAGATATATATGCATGGATTGAGCAGGATTACTACCCGGAAAGACTAGAGAAGTTATATATTGTCCATCCTCCAAGCATATTTACGCAAATATGGAAGCTTGTTCAACCTCTAATCGACAACAAAACCAAGAACAAGGTAAACTTGTAAACTTATAGCCTAGATCGTCCGGTACACCAATCAATTACATGATTTGAATGAAACTCGATCTATGATCAATTTATCATCGTTTGTTTCATTTGCATGCAGATTGTGTTCGTAGACAGCAAAAAAGTGAAATCAACTCTGCTCGAAGACATCGAAGAGAGTGAGCTCCCGGAGATATATGGAGGCAAACTACCATTAGTTCCACCTCACAAAATCTAATGATCAACCAGGAGGAAACGACAACACATGAATAAACATTATTGAAATTTATGTTGCTTTGTCAATTAGTATGCTCAATTTATATATGCAAATCTAGCTTGCTCGTGTTGTATTAATTCAACGAGGCTAGATCTATTTCTCATCTCTATTTGCAATATATGACTAGCGCATGGATATATAATACACATGGTCGGTTCAAATCATATTCGAATAACTACATAATTGTTTGGTTTTATGCTGAGCCATTAATAAGATAATGACATCTCATTAAAAATTATGGATTCAGGCGGGTCGCTCCGCTCCCACCAATTCACTTGGATGGGTATGAGTGAAATTTAATGAGGTGTCACCTCATTGGTTTTGCTTAACCTATAAGCCATAAAATGTTTGGTTTAGATTCATTTTCCTATAAAAATATTACATTGACATGTAATTTGGAGAAGATCAATTTTATAATAATGAACATAACCGCTAATTAAATTTTTTGGAACATTCACACATGGTTTATTATGAGTAAAATTTAATGAAATAAAACATTGTAAAAAAATTTGACTATATATATGCTTCATATTTTCTCATATATATATATACATATAGGCTGCGTTTGATCGTCTGGATTGGATAACTATAGATTGGATAGCAATAATCCATTACAATAGATAAGAAATTCAATGGATAAGCAGTTATGCATTCCAACGTTTGATGTATCAAC
>JAYMTF010000727.1:0-31063 GCA_036897485.1 Pelargonium nanum | reverse complement strand
AGGAATGCTAAGAAATTTATCAAAACAATAAGCAAGAGGTCACCTGCAACATGGAATCCCTGCACTTATAAATACTTCAGGTGACATAACTGTGGTCTTCTCGCCAAGCGTAGCAAAAGTAACTGATAAAAATAAATGAAGATTAAGGTTAGCTGATTAAGCGACTAGACAAACATAATTAAGTATCACTCCCACCATCTCAGCAAGCAAGATAAGATGACCAACAAGGAGAAGGAATATAGACAGCTGCCAAAAACAGTCTTGTCATTTTTTTATTTTGTTAAATTGACGAAAACAAAATGTGAATAAGCTGGAACGAAAAGATATGAATTAGCCAAAAATACTCTTCTCATTTTTATTGTCATGTGATAGGAGGAAAAACACAAAGTTAGATTAGATTGGAAAAATTAAAAAATTCTCATCATTATTTGTGGGATTCCATAATAGTCTTCTATTCATAAACTAAATCCCAAGTCTCTCATATACTTGTGAGGTTATTTGCAAAATGTTTGTAGTAAACAAAAAAAACCCCTCTTTCATCAATGCCCCTCATGGTTTATCCAGATGGGAGCATTACAAAATGGCATTTGATGCTGTGGATCATTTTATGCATGAATCTAATAAAAATGGAACTGTTGAGAAGAATCCTATCCCAAATATCAAAGTAACCTACTTTGTGGCTCTTGCTCATTTTCATATTTGATTAATACATGCCTTTTAAATCTTATTTGCATTTGATTCTGCTTCGCTTTTGTTTGATGCTTCTCTTGCACACACATCCCCTTGTACTAGGGTTGATTCCCATTCATTTTTATATATGAATACATTATTTTAGTCCAAAAAGGAAAAGATCGATGTGGGAGAAGAAGGATTTTACCAAGACATTCATTTTACTACAAATTCCTTAAGACTATATTTTATACGTGAATCTAGAAGACTCGAAGTGGAAGAAGTTTCTATAAAAGTGCCTGTGTGTGTATGTCTAGAAACAGTCATGGTGGAGAAATCCCAAAGAAAAAGGGAGACATAGACAACCAACAGATCATGGACCCAATTGTCAAACCATTATTCTACAGTTGAATATCCTTTTCTCAGTGAGTTAACTTTAAGAGCACAAATTCAACACGTAGTAGCCGATGATCAAAGTAATGCACACTACCTCGTCGTGCCCCATGACTTAGACCGTGTAATACGCAAGTTAATAGATAAATACATCCACATAAGCACTCATTGTACACAAATTAGAGTCCTCCCCATCTATAGAATACCGAATCATCCTTGAACAAAAGTTCACTAGAAACCACGCCACACCATGAAGGGACCCAATAAAATCACCAACTCACTACCCCTGCCTAATAAAATATAAGCCTTTTTTTCTTTTATGAAACAAACAATAACTTAAGAGACGAAGGAAGGAGCATCCTTTTACTAGTGCTATACACACAAAGCAAGTCTCAGCTTAGAAGGGAAAGCATATCAAAATCTGAATTTACTATTAACTCATTCAATATTTCCCTTTCTGGAGGGTGAATGCTCCCGTTCAAATTATGTGCAAGACATACTAATACCCCACCCAGTCCATCTGGAAATCCTGGTGCCATTCAAGCAACACTCTATTGTTGCCAGCTCTGTTAACATATATGAGATAATAAGCAAGCTGCACTAGTTACTTTCACTTGGAAGTTGACAAAGTACACTTCAATAACTTATAGACATCAATGACAGTGACATGCAACAATTCCAAACACTATTTAATGTATGAATAACAGCTAAGAAAAACAGAGCTGAACTCATTGATATTGTAAGGTAAATGCAACTCACCGAGAGGATTGACCTCTCCGCCATAACCATGAATCCTGATGACTTCCTCGAAAGCAACAGCTGCATCCCTAGGCACACCATACCAAGTTTTCCCAGCTCCCATGTGCATGTAATTCAAGCTGTGCAGGTCATGATCCTCCACATGCCAAGCGAACCAGCTGAACAACATTGCAACGTACACCATTGGCGAAGTAACCCCAGGAATCTCCTCCTTCATGAACCTCAACAGAGACCCCTTAGCCCTAGACACACTCCTCATGTTCCACTCAGTCTCCCCAACAGTCACCCCCTCCGACGCCTCCCTCCGCCCCTTCCGGGAGCTGAGAGGCACAAAGGCAGACCCAGGCATGTCGTTGGCATACTCCACCGAAAAGGGCTTGTCCACACTGGCCTTCCAGTAGAGGGTTTCGATCTCCAGAGCCGAAAGCCCTCCCTTTTTGCTGCATTTCTTCAAGTAATTCCTCTCGAAGTTCTTAGCCTTGGCCTCGAATTGCTGGAACGTGTAGTACTCCCCGCTCTGCCACACCGGCTTCTGCACGGGCCTGGGCTTCCTGGGGCAGAATCCGATCTGCTGCTGCCGGGTGGTGAATGTGGGCGGAGATTTGGGGCTCGCCGACCCGGAGCCGGCAGCTCGAGCGGCCAGCGACTTGTTGAGGTTCGCAATTGCAGTCTTCTTCGGACCCTGCAGCACGGGAGGCACAATTTTGCAGATTCCATACTTGGAAGCCTCCTTCTCGATCTTGAAAATGTAAGAAATTGGATCTTGGAACTCCGCGAGCGTTGGGTGGTACTCTGGAGCAACGGGTAGGGATTTGAGCCAAGAAAACACCTCTGGGTTCGGCTCCGAAGACCCTGCCATGAATCGAAACAGAAACAGAGCTTCTCACACAAACTCCATTGTAGGTCGAGCTCGATAGCGAAGCAGAGGAAGACGAAGAAGACGAAGCTGTGCAGATTCTCTGCTTCGACCTTCTTTTTTAGTATATTTTTGTTAATTTTGGTTGGGTCATTTCGGTGGTTACTTTATTGGAAAAAATATATATTTGCTCTGTTAAGCTTAAGCTGCACAAAACAGAGGAAGAGAGTGGTGAAAATGAGGGCAGAGTAGTAGTAGATAGTGAGGTTTTATTCTGGTTTTGGGTTAGATAAAAGACGCCAACTTTCCATTTATTTACCATTCTACCATCCTATTTCTCACAAACAAATTCATAATATTGTAATTGTACAGTACTGTAATAATTTTAGTTTACTCTCTTTTTTGGCGTTTTCCATTTCTGGATAATCTATTATCTGTCCGTCATATTCAATCCAACGACTGGGGTAGACTAAAATTTTCTAAGTAAATTTTTATTATCGAAAAAGAATGGAAAAATGTCTCAATTAGATCCTGAACTATCGAGCTCGTGTCATTTTAGTCCATCAACTATTAAATGTGTCAATTTGGTACATAAGCTATTCAAACGAGACAGTTTAGTCCAAACGTTTTTAAAAATCGAGTCATTTAAGAACATTCCGTCAAATTTGTTACGGAACCTATAAAATTACAATAAAAAAATATTTTTTAATGTTTAATTGATGACGTGGTAATGATAAATATTAGGTAAACGGTCTAAATTAGTCCATGAATCATCTAGCTCGTGTCATTTTAGTCTCTCAACTATCAAACGTGTCAATTTAAAATATTTTTTATTGTCATTTTAACGGTTCCGTTAACAAATTTGACAGAATGTCCTTAAATGGCTCAATTTTTCAAAACGTTTGGACTAAATTGGCTAATTTGCATAACTTATGTACTAAACTGGCACGTTTGATAGTTAGAAGACTAAAATGACACGAACTAGATAGTTGATGAACTAATTTGGACCTTATTCCAAAAAAAAAAATGGTTAGTTTCGTTTTTATTTTTCTTTGCACTTGTGTCCTTAGAGTTTCTACTTTCTTTTAAGAGGTAATTACAGTAAACCCCTCTCTATTTAGGACCAAAAACACATGACCACCCTATGTTTTAAAAGCCGACAACTAACTACCCTATCTTTTTATTGAATGTATAAAATGTTAAATCTAACGGAATATTCTATTTTCGTTAACATGTGCTTGTCACATGATTATGAAATATTTTTTAATAACCAAAATATCCTCAATGTACGTACGTGTTTTACTTTTCCATTTACCGGAAAGTCGCCGGAAAAATAAAACATCAAATAAAACCATAAAGCTTAAATATTTTGTAAAATTAAAGACATCATTAGATTACTTCTCGGATGTACTAAAAATTTACATAAAATGATTATTGAATGACAAAATTACGATTTTTAAACTTTTTCCATTTTATTTTTTAAAATCCGGATTGTAAATCATCATTTTGAAACAATAAAACTTCATTATTTTTTAAAATTGAACCCACATTCTTGTTTCTATTGAGAAAATACTTGAAAGCATGTCAAAAATCACGCGAATCAAAGCTCGTGATACAAAATTATGAATTTTTCTTCATTTCCAACTAATTTTTCAGGTTTTTTTTTTACCAAACAAGATCTGTAAAATCTTCATTTCGTCTAGAAAACTTTATTTTTTTACAAATTTTAAATCCATAATCATGTTTCTCTATGAAAAATTACATGAAATCAAGACAAGAATCAATCAAAACGGAGATTTGAGCTAAAAGTTGTGATTTTTATTTCTTTACTTTTTCTTATTTTTCATTTTTCTAATTTCAACGGCATACGTTTGAAAATTTGAAGTTAAGTGAGGGCAAAATGTTCATTTGGCCCATAAAGTTAACGGTTTTAGTGATTTTTTGTCAGATTTAACGTTTTATAATATTAATAAAAAGATATAGTAGTTAGTTGTCGACTTTTAAAACATAGAGTGTTCACATGTTTTGGGTCATAAACATAAGGGGTTACCCTTCTTTTAATTGGGTACCCCTATCTTTTTTTTCCAACTTTAGGATGTGAATGCAATCGAACGGCCCAGATAAGCGAATCGGAACAAATCAGAATTCGCCACGTAGCAAAAGGGTATCAGTAAAGTGTACGAACACTGTAGACGCAAAGTCATGAGTCCAAAATATACACAATACACGAGTGTTTGTGTTTCTCTGAATTTGGGGAAGAAGAAGAAGAAGAAGAAGAAGAAGATAGTGAAGAGCTAGAGATTGAGGAACCAGTAGCAGAGCAGGACAATGAAACGTTTCTTTCAACCAGTCCAGAAGGACGGGTCTTCCAAGAAACCAACGCTCTCGTCGTCGTCTGATACTCCGAAAGCGGATTCTGAGAATGCTGAAACGTCGGGAGAGGAAAAGAGAGAGCCATCGAAGTTTTTGACCTGGAACGCCAATAGTCTTCTTCTCCGGGTCAAGAACAACTGGCCTGAGTTCACCAAGTTTGTGTCCACTCTCGACCCCGATGTGATTGCTATACAGGTGATCATCTCACTTTTCTGCATTTTCGAAATTTATAAATCTGGGGCAAAATTGATGTAATGTGTGTGATTTGTACTGGCTTTTTGTTTTTTTGAGTGTTGTGTTGACTGTAGACATTGATGAATCATGAATGTGCGAGATGGCTCATGAGTGTTTGAATTGTAATGTGTTATTATGTTGCATGTGGATTCTGAGGTTGTTTTTGGGCATTTTTGCAAGTGAGTGAAGTGATGTTTGGTTCCATTTAGAATAAAGGATCCGAGTATGGGGTTGTTTCCTTTTGGACATTGATATTGATATTTTGCTTCCTTCAGTTGCATCCCATGCCTCTACTTTTTAGCCATTAGGGATCATCTTGAAATTTAGATGTTTAGTTGTGCTTTAAGAAGGTTTATATTAGAGAGTGCTCTATAAATATAGTTTAGTTTGGTCCTTGCCTTTTTAATGCCTTAACAGCTTGATAATGTTAGGAAGTAAGGATGCCTGCTGCTGGATCAAAGGGTGCACCAAAAAACCCAGGGGAGTTAAAAGATGATACTAGCGCTGCACGTGAAGAAAAACAGGTGTGTATTTTTATTTTGAATAAAAATATTTGGTTTAAGCTTGTTTACTTATATGCTTGTACAGACACATACGTGAGCGTGTGTTAGGAAGACTTATTTACATGTTTGGGGAATTGAATATTAGTTATCGATGAACTATTTTCATGCTTGGTAAATTTTAGCTTTTGGTGTTGCTCTAAGGTCTGACATTAGTATTTTACACCATTGGTGCACTAGAAGTCTGCTATGTGCCCATGAGTGTTCCTCAACTATTTAATAAGAGACGTGGAATTAGATCTTAGGTTCTTATATTCAATGGAATAAAAATTAATGCATTTGGTACCTGAGATATAGTAGGGTTGTGCTTTTGTTCCATTTTGCTTAATATTGTGCATTCTGGAAGACAACTCTAGATACAGTTGAACAACAAAATTGAATGTTCCAAATATTTATGATACGTTTTGGAAAAGTTCAACATTTTATTTCTTAATTTCGTGATCAATTACATATTTGAACTAGAGGCAAACCCATATTTACCTCTGCACTTCAGGCACTGGCAGATGACTGATCAATAAACCTTTGACTTTGCCTCAGTTGAATATCCAACTCATTAGTTGTGTTCTGGCATTGATTATCTAAAGGATAAAGCAAACTTAATTTATTTTGTTTCAGGATAAATCTTCTATTAAATTTTAATATTGGGCTACACACAAAATCTTAGCTTTCACCACTAAAAGTTCAACCTTATCAGTATGGTTTCCCTTGCACTTTTACATGTAGCTCATTTTCTCATCCTTTCCCTATGCGGGACTCGTTTTCACCATCTTTCATCACTCTCCCTCACATGCGAATCTCACATCTAATTTTATTATTGGTCAACCTTGTTAATAGAGTTTCACTTGTACCTATACACAACTCATTGTTCTTATCTTTTTCCAATTTGGGACTTGTTTTCTCCCACTATCATCAACTTCCACTCATGAAAGTGGGTTCCTGTGAGGCTATGACCTTTACAAAAATTTAGGTGTAACATGATCTAATAAAATATCTTACCGTTTTTTCCCTTGAAACCTACACCTTAAAGTAAGTTGTGTAGTCATGCCTTTTCCTGTTTCCCAGATCTTTATATATTATGATGCATCATCACCTGATTAAGGATTGAATTGTGACTGTCCTTCAACAAGTTCATAACTAATTCCTTTAACAAATCTTTGATGATTTTTAATATCATAAAGAAGTAGCTTGATCTTTTTGGCACTTGAGGCGCAATATTTGAACTCAAGTTTGAAAACCCAGATTTTTGAAATTAAATCTAAAAAATTATTCTTATCATTCCAAGAGATTTTTTTTCTTTATTTTTCTCCGTTCATTTAGATAGACGACACTAAGATAGAGGACACTCTAAATAGACGACACTAAAATGAATATGTAGTTTCACATTTTAATTAGCATGAGTCTTGATAGCTTGGAGTTTGAAGGTCTAGACATATTCAAGAGAGCTTAGAACCAGTAGAAATATGCTCCAATCTACATGTGAACCCATGTGATCTCTTAAAAATAAATGTGTCATCAATGGTTCTCATTTGCTTCCCTGCTTGGAATATACCCTTATGGCTTTAGTCTTTAAGCATGAGTTCTGTGGAACAAATTGATATCTTTTTTCTTTTCTTTTTAATTTTTTCCACATATGATGTGTGTTATAATGTGTCAACCTTTTCCTTGAATCATGCAGATAATGATGCGCGCTCTTTCGAGTCAGCCATTTAAAGATTATCGTGTTTGGTGGTCTCTTTCAGATACCAAGTATGCAGGGACTGCATTGTTTATAAAGAAGTGTTTCCATCCCAAAAAGGTCTCTTTTTCTCTTGACAAAACAGGTAATTGATTTGCATTCTCTTTTATGAAAAAATTCTTGCTCTCGCGAGCACATGACTTTGGTAGAAAGTCTTTCTTACACACATCAATTCATGAAAAATCTTTTCACATCATTTGTTCTTGAATATATATTCCAGGAATACTGTTTGTTTCATAGATGGATTGGCATTAAATTTTGTCTTTATTTTAGCTTCAAAGCACGAGCCAGATGGACGGGTCATTTTGGCTGAATTTGAGACGTTCCGTTTATTGAACACTTATGCACCAAACAATGGTTGGAAAGAAGAGGAAACCTCATTTCCAAGAAGAAGAAAGTGGGATAAGAGGATGCTGGAGTTTGTTCTGCAATCTTCAGATAAGCCTCTTATTTGGTGTGGTGATTTAAATGTTAGGTGGGTACTTTTCCTTCGTTCTTCCTATTGTTATGGTTGAAGATGGGATTTTTTAGATTGTCTGTATCCTCTCCCACTTGCTTATATTAGTTATAGTTTTGCCCGGCTCATCTTTTGGTATATTCTAGTTTTTGAGTCAGTATCAATTCATCACCTTGCCACTAGTTTGTTCAACTCTTACCCTCTAAACTTGTGTGCACGGAAATGAAAACGTGTTTTTTGAGCTACTATGATGATCACTCTCAACGTATTTAGTATACATGACCAGCCTGCTAAGTTTGTGGATCAATATGCATGATTTGCTATTTGCTTATCTATCATACAACATAACAAATATTTTACTATTACTAATCTTATATTTGGCTGGCATGTAAAAACTGGTTAAACTGCAAGCTAGCTTTTCTAATACAGTCGTGATTGAGATAGAAATTTAGTGACTGAGTCTATTTTGTCCTTCTCATTCTCAGAATGTGTTGATATTCATATCAAATAATTCATGTACATTTTTATTGGTAATCTGCAGCCATGAAGAAATTGATGTGAGCCATCCAGATTTTTTTAGTGCGGCAAAGATGAATGGCTATGTTCCTCCAAATAAAGAGGTATTACTATTTGGTTTAAGAGCATGTTTGACTTTAATTATTTTGTGTTATTTTTAATATGTCTATTCGTTTCAATAAATGCACGCTCTAAAAGATGAGCTGCTGAAATTACTTAGGTCCACTCATTTGGGTCCTTGCACATTTCTTTAGTTAGAAAGCAATTTTTTGTCCAAAGTGTAGATGTCAAATTTACTACACATAGCATGAGAACTAGTATTATCATGGGATCATTCTATGCAGTAACCACGTTGATGGTGACCAAAACCTATATATCTTGTGGCGAAAGGTTATAAAATAATGGTAGTAGTATTTGGATTCTTAATTCAACACCATGCTAGCCCTCTTGTTTAGTTTTAGATTTTTGTTCACTCACAATAAGAAGCTTAATGAGGAGGGTGCAAATATCATTTCCCATAGTCACAATAATATTTCAATTCAGCATTCAATTAAATTCTCATTTATCCTATTTATCATCTTTTTATGAGAGAGAACAAAAACAAAAAATACTAAGAACACACTACAACAATTTGATACCTGTATGAAAAGGATAGTTTAGTTGTTGTAAATAGAGAGCTATCTTGTTGCTAAAGATTCAGGAGAAAGAAAAGTAAAGACCCGGTACAGTGAAGATCCATTTTCCGCATCAGTGTTCCTATCCATGATGTACATTGTACAGTATGTGCAAAGTGCTAGGTGACTTCCATTGGATCCTGTGTTGCACGCAACTGAATTCAAATGCCTAACAAGATGGGTTTTATCTTGATTCTTGATGCAGGACTGTGGACAACCTGGATTTACTTTGGCTGAGAGGAAACGTTTTGGTAACATTTTGAAAGAGTGAGTGAGTCCATTTGAATTTCTTTGTTTATATGATTTCATTAGAAACTATCATTTTACAATTTTAAAACATAGACTATTGTTTTTCTGTGAAACTGAGGTTGGTTGGAAAAGTTAGTTGTGGACAAATATTCACAAACAAACAAACAAAATCTTACTATCCTTCCTGATTAAGAATAAATTTCCATCTGCGGTTTTCTTTTCTTTTCACTGGAATAAGAATTTCTAGTCGTCCAGCTTTCTTTAAAATCTCTATGTCACTTCCTTTTGTGTGCGACTGTGCTTAAATGAAAATTTCAACTTCAATTGACAACGCTATTATAGTTCATTCTTCTTTTGTTTTCTTCTCAATTTCTCGAACTCTTGTTTTGGGTGATATGTTTCAGGGGAAAACTAATAGATGCATACAGATTCCTGCACAAGGAGCAAGACATGGAAGGTGGCTTCTCATGGTCTGGAAACCCGATTGGAAAGTAAGAAACTGATGAATTAATGCACCTCTGAAATTGATGCTGAGAATAATCTTTTAAATTACAAATTCAGCTTCCTTATAATACTTGGTTGAAGATTGTTCTTAACATGCCATGAACCGTGATGCCAAGCTTGAAAGTATAATACTTTTCTTGTAGGTATCGAGGGAAGAGGATGAGAATAGATTATTTCATAGTTTCAGAAAAACTCAAGGACCGGATTGTTGCATGTGATATACATGGCCAAGGGATTGAATTAAAAGGTATTATTAGTTAGATCATTTGCAATTGCAACAGTAGTCAAAAACAAAAAGTTCTTTAGAACTGTGTTCTTGTCTACAGACTGTTATTGTTCTTCGTATTTAACATCGAGCTGTTGGCAGGTTTTTATGGAAGCGACCATTGCCCAGTTTCGCTCGAGCTTTCACAAGCAAGCCTTGGTTGCGACCAAGCCTAAATTTTTTGTAGAAGTTGAGGATGATATATGCTATACAGCCCTGTAAAGGCCATTCAGGCCCTGCTCAGAACATTAGCACCCTTTATTTTCTCTAGCTTTTGTTCAGACATGAAAATTATTAGTAGAATTTTCACAAATCTCTCTCTCTCTCTCTCTCTCTCTCTCTCTCTCTATATCTAACAAAGAACACCTTCGAGTGACGTGTTTTCTACTGAAGTGTAATCGATCATTATGATTACAAGCATATGTTACATGAAGGCCTAAACTATGTGAATTATACAGGATTAGAGTATTTGTAATTTTGCTCCTGGAGGTAGCTTTTTCTCAAGCTGTTGAGCACTCTTTTTGGCTGCTTGGTAGTCCTCAGTTTCCTTGGTTTCCCAAAAGGTCCCCAACCTATTTGGACCGCGAAGACTGATAACAAAATTTTCAAGCTTCGTAGCAGTTTCAAGTAAACACAAAGCGAGTTCAATATCAATTGCATGCCCCACAAATCCAACCATTTCTACAACCTTCAAGTGTTCGTTATGATTTATATCGCCTTTCTTGATTCGTCTTTGTTTCCGAGGTTCCATCCATATTAACTGCAAGAAAATAACAACCATTTCATACAATTAAATTATATACGAATTACTACTATAAAAAACTTCAGTAAGTTGATCAAACACATGAATATAGATCTTAGATGAGATGGTGAGAGTAAAAGCATATCCATGGAATCAATAGGTTTTGTTGATATTTAGTACACTAGAGATTGATTTTTGACTCCTCCATTCGAAACATTTTCATGTTTAAAATGGTAATCACAAATTCACAATGAGTTTTTTTCTCTCTAAGAAAATGGTATATGATCAATTATGTATCAATATGACTTTGTATTTCTTAAAATATAGTGATTAGATCATAGAAACGCATAGTTTTATAAAAGAAGAGCCATTACTCGATTTAATTTAAAGCTCTTCTACCATAAAAATGAAGACTCGCATGAAGAATAAAAATGTGAAAGCAATATGAACCAGAATGATCCTTTTACCTTCTTTACCATGGAAATCCACGTACCTATGATCTAGAACTAGTAGGTGTCCCGCTTTATCAACACGGTAATCTATAGTTTTACGAGTTCTCAATGGCACATTTTGTTCTAAACGTTAGCTAGAACTAGAATATTTTTCTAGAGTTCATGAAAACTTGTATTTTTTTTAGGTATAAACAAGGGACTAAAGATAAAACAAAAACACTTCTCAACAAAATACAACAAATAACATCTACTCTTTCCCTTCACATGAAAGAAAATAACTACATCTAGTAATGGCGCCTATAGATTGAAGTGAATTGTTTCAAGTCCTTCAACTAATTCATATAAGAAAGTGGTGAACTGAACTAACCAGAAATACTTGTATCAATGTCTCATTTTAATCATTAAGCTAAAGACCACACTAATATATTTTTTCATTCTTGAGTTCATGAGCAATACAGAACTTTTACCTCCATTTTAAAAGTATGCAAGAAAGGCGATGCTTCTATCAGAGAAGTTAAACCCAAGAGACTTCTTCCATCACATGCACGAACTCTCCATGTCATTTTTTTAAGGTTAGTAAACTCTGGAAACTGTGGGAACTCCAAATCTTCCTGAGATATATACCAGTTAATAATCAGACAATAGATCTAGAACACTACTCTGAAAATGAGTAAGCGATTTCATAAAAGTTTTGCATGCTAACCTCTATGATGCAGAAGCCTAATGTTAGAGTCTCTAGCTGAGATAGATATCTCGAGAAGGCGCATATGGCATACGTTATAGGGTGAAAAAATGTACCACAAATATATAGGTCACGTAGCTCCGGTGCATTCTCTATATGCAATGCTATTGCCTCGCCAAAATATTTGAACGACACAAGGTTTGGTGCAAATACATCAACCCTTTCAAGAAAGAAGCACCGGGATATATCCAAGTACTTCAACTTGATTGATGAGCCGACAACTTTCAAGTATCTTAAATCTTCCGAGCCAACGATACTCAATATTTCAAGTAGGGGACAGTTGGAAATTAAGTACTCGAGAAAACCTCCGGTTACATTTACATATTTCAAACAAAGGGACTTCAAAAGGGTGATGTGAGGCAAACCAGAAATACTTTTGCTGCTTGAAACACACTCTTGAGGAAAACGGTAGCGCATGGGAGGATTGTCAACAAAAAATGGCGAAAAGTCCAGCTCAAGCCTTTGAACTCTCTTCGCTAAGGCGGTATCAACCCATTTGTCAACATAGCGCTTGGATCGCTTATTCAAATCAAAACACACCCTAAACTCTTCAATACACAAACCTCTATGGAATTCTAAAACTCTATTCACCCATCCTACGTACCTAAACCTTTCAACTTTCAATGATCTATGCTCCTTCAAGATTTCCCAAATCGTCTTCGAAGCATCAAAATTCAAACTACCCGTAACAAATGGCCACAGATTCTTCCACCTGTGAGAAAGTACACTAGTTCTTGCTGCTTCCTTGATTGTCAACAATGACAAAACTGACACAAGAATTTCATCAGGCAATTTACCAACACGATCCTCCTCTAACTCATTGTGTTTCACCTCAAACTAATGATTGCAAACCAAACCAAGAAACAAAAATGTCAGCTAAACCGCCTAATTATTCAAAGAATTGACACACACACACACACACAACCCTATTATTTGTTTCAACGGACAAATTTCCTGGACTTTAAAATCTTAAGTTTTTTCCGGGAATTTTTTTCCGTTGAAACAAACAGAGCTTTTAAATTAAGCACTGAAAAAACTCAATTTGATCAGAAAGATAGAATTTTGAAAATGGGTTTACCTTCTCTGATTTACTTAGGGACATGGGTGGCTCCATTTCCTCGTTGGGCTCTGATATTGATTCAAATTTTATGGAAAAAATATAAAAATCACTCTTTGGCTCAGAAAATCAGGAAGAAAATGAAGAACAGAGGATTTAGCTTTTACCCAGAAAAAAAAAATCGGTGATGAAATATTTTATTATTATTGTGTTTTTTTCGAAAATTGCGAGATTCTGTATTTGATTGATAAACGGGTCGGGTCGTAATGGATATATGGGCCTCTGTTTTGTGGTCTTGGGAGGATAAGAGTTGGGTATTTAGAGCCGTTGAAAAGACGAGCCAAAATGAGAGTGTGTCGAGTTACAGAGTCTCGCCAATGGCGTCAACTGTGATCTCTGTTTCTTCATTAGCTACAGTCACAGCAACTCTATCATCTTCGAAGTCAAAGGCTTCGTTGAGGTCTTCGATTTTTGGTACAAAAACCAGAGCTCCTTATGGAACCAGAACAAGGCTTGTGGCTGTGGTGGGTCCACGGAGGAGTGGTTCTGTTGGAGTAATGTGCTCTGCTGCTTCTCCGGCGGCTGTTCCGGCGGCGCTTCTTTTCGACTGCGACGGTGTTCTCGTCGATACCGAGAAGGACGGTCACCGGATTTCATTCAATGACACTTTCAATGAAGTACTGGTTCTGTCCCTCTTTTGGTTGCTATGCTTAAGTTGGAAAGGAATTAACTTTTTGTTTATTTATCAAAATATGAAATTTGGGGATTTTGGTGACATGGGTTGTTTGATTGGCTGCCGAGAAAGTGTTGGAAAAAGATAGAAAATTACAACTTCAAATTGTTGTGGGGGAAGAGATCATTTCTCAATTTTGTTCGGATTTTTGTGTTTTAGTCTAATGTTCATGAGCTGTGCATGTATAGAAAAAATTATACTAAATCAATATATACATTATGATCCACTATGTCATTCCTTTTCTTGTTTTCCTTCTGAATTTTGATTGTTTATGTGAAGTGTGGATGGAATTCTCATTAGGCTGCTATGGCATTGGATGATAATGTTATTTATTAGTATTGATGCTTTAATTAGGTTGATGGAGTAATTAGAAAATCTAATTCATTTGCAGAAAGAATTGGGTGTTACTTGGGATGTGGACTTGTACGGCGAGTTGCTCAAGATTGGGGGAGGGAAAGAAAGGTGACTTCTCTTCCTGAAACTTCGACTGTGGTAGCCTTTTGAAGTTCCATTAGGATTGAGAAAACTTACAAACCATGTTCATGAACATTATAGAGAACTACAAGCCTTGATTTCCAGTCTGATCACTTGGGTATATACTGAATCTCATATGTTAAGGACTTAACTAAGTATTTCTGGTTTCTGTAGGATGACAGCCTACTTTAACAAGACGGGTTGGCCAGACAAAGCTCCGAAGAGTGATGAAGAAAGAAAAGAGTTCATAGCATCACTCCACAAAAGGAAGACAGAGTTGTTCATGGCACTTATTGAGAAACAATTGCTGCCTCTTAGGCCAGGCGTTGCGAAGTTGGTTTCCGTCTTTTCTTCTGTTAATCGTTTTTTTTCTGAGAGCATTTAGTGCTTAATAGTTATGCTTATTTCTTAATTTGAAATGCCTCTTCTTATTGTGCTAGATGTCAAGATCGTTGTCTATTTGCTACTTAAGTTTTCATGTTTTCAAGAAACTTGAACTTGAAATAAGCAAGTCTACTCAGAGGCCTATGGTTATTGGCAAACCATAATCATAGATGCCATTAAGAGACTATTCTTATCATGAACCCTTCTCAAACTGAAGAAGAAAAATTGGGCATTCTAGTACCACTATAACATGCATTACTATGGTATAATTTCTCTCTAACCATGAAGTAGATTTTGGGAATATATGCCGACAAATTGCTGATGTTCGTTTAAGTTGTTGAGTTAAAGCTAACAAGCAAGTGTGAACTAATCTGGTATCTCAATGGCTCAAACACCTGCTCCCCTCAGTGTCATGTTCGTTAACTTTTTAAGCTGTGTTCAATGTTTTTCTCCAGTGTAGTTTGGTTCTGCATATTCTATCAATAACATTACGAAGTGTTAGTCTTGTTTGCTACTTCAGTTTAGTTGTCTACTTAATCATTTACATGCATGATATCTATAGGTCTTTGATTCCATTTTCAGCACTACCATGCTACCATTAGATTCATCTCCATCCGAATGTACGTTAGCATTTATTATTTTTTTGTTCAACCTTATAGTTTGAGATGATATAATCAAAACGATGTAGTTTTCATGAATTACGAGTAGTTAGATCATTTATGAAGTAAATTTATGGTACTTGTAGGTATGTTTTCATGAGTTTCTCTCATCAAATTGTACAGGCTGGTTGATCAAGCTTTGGCAAAAGGAGTCAAAGTTGCTGTGTGCAGCACTTCCAATGAGAAGGCGGTAATAACCAGGTTCTACAACTGTAATTGTGATGGTATATTGAATCTATGACTGAGAAGCGAGGACTATCTGTATCTGCAATGGATATAATAATTGCACATGTACCATGCATAGCTGTTTAGAGCAGGATGCTGTGTTGGTTCTTGCCTCTTGGTTTTATTCTCATATAGAACTTTGCATTGGGCATTCTTTGAATGAAAATAATTCATAAATCATGAAAGACGGCCAAAGCAAATTATAAAGTGTCATTTGGTACCAAAACCATTCTCTATCTCTCTCTTCTTTCTTCATCAACTAATTTACTCTGCAGATTTGTATATGTTGGTTAGAATCAAGAACCCATAATCCTTTTTTTTTTTTTTTGTGATCATGTTAGTTTATTGAGAAAAAAACATATCTATAGTCTGTGATCCATCCACTTGTCATTTTGATGACTGAACTGAGGAGTTGGTTTCAGGTTTCTGCAATAGTTTCATGCTTGCTAGGACCCGAACGAGCAGAAAAAATCAAGATATTTGCTGGAGATGTGGTTCCTCGCAAAAAGCCGGATCCAGTAACTTCCTATCCCTCTTATTGTTGATTCACTTCTCTCAATTTAACAATACGGATCATTGTTTTAACTCTTACAGCAACTAAACAAACTTGTTATCCACTTATCATATACTTCGATTTAGCTTAGTAATATTCTCTTTCTTTTCTTAGAATAAAACACGAAAATATGTTGTTTGCCACTGAACTGCAATGTTCTTCCTCGCAGGCCATCTACGTGTTAGCGGCCAGCACACTGGGAGTCGATCCCTCGAGGTATATTCCATTGTCATAAAATCTAAGGGATGTCCTTGTCATACACTACTTGCCAGAAGAAGCTGAGAAAACAAATCACTATTCCAGACTTATAATACTTTTGACCTGTGCAACAGTTTTTTCAGTTTTTGTAAATGCTACAAGCTATCAGCTTACTCTATTATAGTTGACATTTTCATATTAAGATACATTTTGTTTTTCATTTTCTCCAGTTGTGTTGTGGTTGAGGACAGTGCCATAGGTCTTGCAGCTGCCAAAGCTGCAGGAATGAAGTGTATAGTAACAAAAAGCGGGTAACAAATCGTCTGCATTCTTTCATAGTTTTTTCTTGTCATCTCGAGTCTTGATAGCACGGCTCTTATTAACGAATTATTTGCTAATCGCTAATTGCAGCTACACGGCGGATGAGGATTTCTTGAATGCAGATGCAGTTTTCGACTGCATTGGAGATCCTCCAGAAGAGCGGTTTGATCTTGCATTCTGTGGAAGCCTTCTTGAGAAGCAGTATGTTAGCTGATCCAAATCTCTGTAAATGTATTTTCTTTTTCTTTTTGTTTTCTTGCTGTATTTATCATCAAGGGTACATATATATAAAAGCCCATAGATGTGAATGTCCTTAACTAAATTTACTTCAAAATCTATATTGAAGCAATTTTTTTGAATGAAAATGATTAGTAAATTATTTCTGTATTCTAAAAGTTCTGCTGCTTATGTTTAATCAAACCACAATTCTCTTTTTTCGGTAACAAAACGAGTTAAAAACTCCTAATTAAATATAAAAATAAGTATTCACAGTATACAAGATAAATTTTCTGCTGAGTAATATACAACTATACAAATTCCAAATGAGAAAAAGCTATGCTACCTAACCGCATGCCTTTAATTGAGAGAACATGTTAATCTTGAAGAGCACAAGACGAGAAGCCAGAACACAATCTGGAAATAGTCTCGGCTTTGACCATGTTGGACTTGGATGCATCAAGCAATGGGTCTGACTTCAGGGCTTTCTCGAAACAGAACTTGGCTTCCTCCAACCGTCCCTCAGCAACAAATACGAGACCAAGATTGTTGTATGCAGGAGCATAGCCTGGCAGGAGTTCCAGTGATTTCGTGAACATTGCCTTGGCACGTTCGTATTGTTTTTCCTGGCGGTACAGATTTCCAAGATTTGAGAATATTGCATGTGCCTGTTCTTTAGTTGCTAGAGTCAACGCTCGCTTGTAGACTTCTTCCGCTTGTGAGTGCTCTTCTGATAATTGCAGTGATATACCTAGCAATGGATAGACAACATCTAAAACCATAAGAACATTCTTGGAGAGAAGAAAAGTAACAAAAATTTGTCTTTGGGATATGATTAAGAAAATCAAGTCTTGACCGTGCATTGTTATTGCAATATTCAATAACTATAGATATATAACCTCATATATGGAGATGATGTAGAGAATACCAAGATTTGACCAAGCATAGCTGCATTCTTTAAAACAGGCCACAGAGGCTTTGAGGTACTTTTGTGATGTTTTGAACTGTTGAGTGCAAAGACTATGAAGGCCAAGCTGGTTCCACTGCACAGCATCATCTGGATCCTCTGCTATTGCCTAGTTGAAATAGGGACAGATACAAATACAAATAAAATGGGCATGTTTATCAAACGGAATATTTAATAGTCATTTCCCAAATGAAAACTGATTATTTTCCTGTAAGATAATAAACCCATTTTTTCACATCTCTAAATTTTGCTCTTTTCAGTAAGGTCAAGGGATAGCCTTTTCACCCATACAAAGAAGCAAGGACTTTATATCCTATCTTCAACAGCATGCAAACTCTACTAGCAGAAAAAATTGGGATTTCAATAAATTGGTAGGGAAATTAGCTATTATCAGAATTACTGACTGTATTTGATGCTTCAATAGAACGAAAACTTACAGCAAAGCAGATGCTTTCGCCATGAAACTTCTTAACTAGTCAAGAAGTAGAAGTTTGTGGCATAGATTTATTAAAATAATAGAGTAAACTAGAGAAGCCAATTGTACGTGCAAATCTTGATTCAGAACCTCAAACATCTACAGGGAGACAAAAGATAGTAGAGTAGATTTGAGATCTCATAAACCATGGAACCCGAACATCTTTAAAAAAACAAAATCAACTAAGTGCACAAAATCTCATGCTCCATCATGGCATGTACATAAACAAAATTGTTCAGCTAAAAGTAAGGCATATTTTGCCTATGGTAAGTAAAACTTAAAACTTGAAGCAAAGTCACAAGTACTGGTCAACACATCGTCTAGAGATAAACCTGATTTAAGCTTCAAGTAGTTAGAACTAATTAGTATCCATTTTGTGCGAAAAAGAGAAGCAAAATGTCACAGAAATACCTGCTTCAAACTGTAGACAGCTCGCTCTTTCATCTCAGTCAACTCATTCTGTTTTGTTTCAAATGCTGCCGCAATCTCATGCTGGGCCTTGTGTACCATGGCGAGCCCAGCCCATGCTATGGGAACCTCAACAAGAAGAGAATCTCCATCTCTAAGGACGGACGCCATTTCATTTCCTGCCCACGAAAGCTGCTCACTGGGATCTAGAGACCTTTCTACATCCTTGATTCGGTGGACTGCAACAGCATATCGAATAGACATACAATTGGGCTCCAGTTTAGCTGCCTAAAGAGTGAAAGCAAAAAAAGAAGAAAAAGGAACTTAACCAGAATAATAGTATAAGAGTGGTAAGAGGAATAAAATTCTTCAATTGCTAATAAGGTGTCCAGCTCTTAGAGCACCCAGTTAATGCCCGGACATTGGCAGTGCCACTGCTCCATATCAGTCAATACCAGGAACCTAGTTGATGGCTAGTCCCATGTGGAAATAAGATTCTAGCTAGAACCTCTCCCTTTATGGTGGTAGGTTATGGCCATCAGAGGATTTGCTTTAGGTTTAAAAACTTATTCGTTTATAATATTTGCTTCCGTGCTTGGGCCTTCCTTTGGGTTGAAAAACTGTTCTGTTTGCAATATTTGCATACGTACTGTTAAAGCAAAACAAATACGCAATGAAAATTATTGAATCCTGGCACTCTAAACCGAGGTATCATACTCATCAACATCTGTGTACAATATATCATCCATACCAAGTTTAAGTTATGTTAAATTTTAATACTGGGCTACACACGAAGGCTTGGGCTTCCACTACTAAAAGGTCAACCTTGTTAGCAGGGTACCACTTTCACCTTTATATGTAGCTTATTCTCTCCATATGTTGTCCATGTAGGGCCTTTTGATCACCACTTTCATCAAGTTCTTTTCCTATTTAAGTTAGAAAAACAATCAATCTCAAAGAAGAATTAAGAATGCAGTAATAATAAGCCATGAGCACCTTTTCCAAGCACTTGTTGGAACTTCTAAAGTCTCCAGTCATATAATATGCACTCCCAAGATTCGCCCAAATATGGGCTGCTTTTGGATCTGCTTTTAGTGCTGCTAGCAGACACTCCTTCGCAACATTGAGTGCTGCAACCTGCTCTCCTGAGGCACCTTCGCCAGCATTTGCACCAACGCCTAAGAAATTAGAAGTGTAGTTATATTGATTAGAATTCTTCATACAGATCAATTCAATTACTCCCTCCGTCCCAAAATAAATGTCCACTTTCTAGTTTAGTTAGTTGGTTGGCCAGACAAAGCCAACAATATATGTAAGATAAGTTGGTTAGATACCTTGAGTTTGTTACAAAAAGAGAACATGGGGTACAAGGGAGAAAACCCAACTCTAACTAATTCATCATTAATCTTCATAAAAAATTGGAAAGTGGACAATAATTTTGGGGCGGCGGGAGTGTAAGATAAACCAACGTAGAAGAATTTGATCTAAATCTCACCACCATTTTACAATTTTTCTTAGCAACAATGTAAATAACAAATCAAGACAGTTGGTGAAAGGAGTTAAAACCATAAGAAAACACAAACCTGGTACAACAGATCCATATTTACATAGAAGAAATGCAGCATAATTGATCAAGGCTGCAGGATGATTTTGATCTTTTAGTACAAGATCTTGGAAACATTTCTCTGACAGCTCCAAATTTCCACTGGAAAGATTGATTAGTAAAAGATCTCACATTAGAAAAATAACACTGCAAAGAACCCTACAGAAATCTTCATCTATTGAGGACAAGGCACTGGGTATTAATCCATAAAATGTAAATTTGACGGAGATATCTTGATGAAACAAAGATAATCAATTGAATAAATCAAGCTGAATATCTAGAAATTATCCCCAAAAGGAAGGAACCAAATATCAATAAATGATTCTAAAGACGCACCTCAAAAACAGGGAAACTAAAACATGAGAGTAGCCATCATTATTCTGATTAATACACTTTCGATAAGTATAAATGATAATTCACAGAATTTCACACACATGAATTATGTGCCTCGAACTCAAGTGACATGTCTAACTAGTCTAAACCCCTTCAATTAGTTTAATTGCATTCATTCAATTACCTTTAATTGAACCTTTTACACTTTCAATTACCTTTAATTGCACCGTTCACAGATTTGTAATACATTCTCAGAACAAATGGTGCTGCTATTAACTAGAGACTTCTATAGAATGATACATCTGCTACATCCAGGCACTATGATTCGAACTCTCTGAAACAAAAAAGAGGTAAACTCCTAAACTTCATAACTCACACTTGCTATCGTTTTGCTCTCAAGTTTCACATTCTGTTCCAGTGTTGTCAGAAAATAGGTTTTAACTTCTTAAACCTAATAGAAATTTATCCTCATATATTACAAATAAAAATAGATGCTAAAATTACATTAACAAGAAAATCTAACCATCACAAAAAAAGAAAACCAAATTAGTAGTGCACCTCAAAGATACAAATTTTATCACTAGTATTGGACCTGTTTGCACATCATACACTCTTTTTCTCTTCACTGCAGATTGAGATGTTTCCAAGCTTTTGCTTTAAGCATGGAAATCTACTGAAAAAAATAATATTTGAATGTATTCAAAATGATGAGAAAATATATTTTTACCTCTGAAGGTAAGCGATCCCAAGGTTTCCGAGGCAATCGCAGTTGTTAGGTGCAATAGCCAACAATGATGACAAAATGGAAATAGCACTCTAGAAAAAAAACAGTTAAGTCCATATCAGATCATGATAAGAGAAAATATAGTTGCAAAGAACAACATATTGGTACCTGCACTCGACCAGTTTTAACTAGTATCAAGCCTAGGGTATTCCAGACAGCTGCCTGTCTGATATCTGATTGCATTGAATCTTTCAGTTTTGAAAGAATTTCATCAAGTTCTTCTGGTTCAAGTTCTTTATCCGAACTATTATCCCCGAGACTTTCCAGTAGAAGGCACTGCACATTTGACAAATTTATTCCAATCAGCAAGCATTAAAACCATGCAATTCATAAAATTAGATTACAATAAAAGTGAAGCTTGCAGTCAACACAATTTGCATTACAGGTATAAGGATAACTCCACCTGTGCATGGTGAATCTGAACTAATGAAAGCAACTCTGGTCTATCTATCTCTGCCTCACAGCGGAGCAAGATCTCTGCCGCTTTCTCGTATGCCATCACTGCCTAAAGTATTGCACAAATGAATTGCTTTGACTAGTGCAGTAACCCAAAATATTAGGATACTAGAAACTCTACCTTCTGAGGTTGACCCAACCTCTGATACATCAGGCCAAGTATAAAATGAGCATGAGCATTTTTAGGCATCTTCCGGGCAACATGTACTAATCCCTGCAAGAATACAATGATATTGCATATCAAGAAATGGCATTGGGTATGGCCCCGGTTTAAGTGATGAAAACAATTTCTTCTCTGTTATATGCATGTCAGCTCCTTGTTCTTTGACATATGTATGAAATGACTAAAGGGTTAACTTTTAGAAGAAACCAAAAGCAAGCTGTCTGGGTATGCATGTTAGGCACAAGACAGAAATTGTACAGGATGAGAACCCCATAAGCCTGCAGACGGAGATATGCCCGTTAAAACCGGTGATATTGCAAAGGGGACTGTCTTCTTCTTTTCCTAAATATAAAATGAATTAATTACAAAGGAGTGTATAGTCATGTTAGGGGACATTATGACACAAAGACGATCATTTAGGGGTAAAATTGAACACCTAGAATAAAGCAGTGTCAACAATTAAGTGCTTGGAATAGAAGCCAGTCCTGCACCCAACATGAAAATGCCTCTTATTATATAACATAAAATAAGGAAGTTAATAGGCGATTATCCAAAGAGATTAATTCTAGCTCAACTAATGCTCAGCTTATTCATAGAGATTAATATAAATGACTGGGATGCTAGTCAATATAAACAGCAGATCAAGCCACTTTCTATAAATCTGCAAACACTGATGTACCGAGAAAACAAAACTTACACCAACTTACAAAGTCATCGATAAGGAAGAGGTCATTCTCTTGAAAACTCATTCTATCCCAAAATGAGGGTCTAGTTTCTCTATAAAAAATATATATATAAATTGTCCCAAAATGACTGTCCTCTTGTCTTTTTAGGAAGGTAGTTATACATGAATTACCAATAGTATTTTTCTAATGAGTTAGTTAAAACGCCTTTAGATTGTTAGAACAAATGCATATGGGGTATGAGAAAAGTCCAATCATAACTCACTTAACCTTTGAAAAAATTCCAGAAAAGGAATAAAAGACACTAATTTGGGGATGGAAGGAGCACCTCCTCTATAAAATACAATTTAGTCTTGACATGAAAATCCATCATCAAAGAGGACCTCACCGTTTTGAGGCTGCTGACTTTTTCTTCGCGAGAAGAGGGAGTCCCTTGGACATGCTGATCGCCATCTGCATCAGCTCCATAGTCGAGGGAGCACTCCACCTTCCTGATTCTTGAGCGACTTCTCTTCAGTTTTTCAACACCTTCCACAGTATCAGTATCTTTGGATGTTAAGCTACTCCTATCTTGACTACTTTCATCATTAACCAATCTACACATTATCAAACCAAAATCATCTATTAATAAACGGAGCCAGCAGACAATAAGCTACCAAAAACTCAAGTTTTGCCACAAATTTCACTTCTGACTAATTCTTTTACACTCATTTGAACTTCACTCAACAATCTGCAATTCAACAGATCACTGGCACACTATCAAAGCCAAACAAGAAAATTGTCAAAGATAAATTTTCTCGAGAGAATTAACATCTTGAAGTTAAAATTATCATTTTCTGGAGAACACTTTCTGAAACATTACAATTCTGGTTTTCCTCATTTTCTCAGGAACCAAACAAAAGCTTGATTCTACGGAAAAGAAAACGAAGTACGCAAATTTAGTAGGAAAATAAGACATAGGATGAGATAAGAAGAGAGCAGGACCTAATGGTGTCAGGTACGGCCGCGACAACGGTATCGTCGCCGTCGGATTCGGGAGGATCGACGTTGAGGTCAGCCAAAACGACTTTGGGAGGCTGAAACGATTTGGAGCTGTCTTCGACGGAGCTCTCTGCCGCCTCCATTTCTGGTTTCACGGTGGCTGCGCGCGGCGCGAACATTTTTTCTGCTGTTTCTCAGTTTCCGTTTTGGTCTGTGGCAGTGAAGAGCGACAAATGACCAAGACGATGACCACAACTGTTAATGACCTTTATTTAAAGGTTGTGAATGGACCGGGCTCTTGATAGTGGGCCTGTTTACTTCAAAATATTGGGCCTAAGTTATGGGCCTAACTTTGCTGCGCACAAAACGATGTCGAATCACGTCCTGACAAATGTAATACAATGAGCTTAGTTTTGATTTATCTTGTACTCATGCATAGTTTTTATAAATTTTCATGTTTCGATCCAATTTAACCTTTGAAAATTTTTAACCCGTAATAGTTTTTGAAGTTTCGCATTTCGATTCAAAATAATTCATAGATTTTCGTGTTTTGACCCAATTTGGTTCTTAAACTTTTACAAGGTCTTAAACTATTTTGAGTCAATAATTGAAAATTCATATGTTATTTTGGGTAAAAAAATAAATGAACAATTTGGGTCAAAACATGAAGTTCAGAAATTATTTTAAATTAAAAATGTTCAAATACTAAACTAAATCAAAACATGAAAATTCATAACCAAATTGGGTTTTTAACTTTAAATTTCGATGGGAGATAATTGAAACCTTTGCCAGTAAAAATGCAAAATCCCGAAATGATCACATAAAGCATCCAATGCACAAACAGTCCTCTGTCATGTAATGGCTTTTTTCTGGAAGCTTTGTCAATGAAAACTAAGAGAGACTTTATGTACAATAACTGGGATCATAAGAATCTCCATCAGATGACCATGATAAAAAAAACAGAAAACATCAGAAGGAATCCGAACATCCCCTATCTATCCGCCTTTCATGTGAAGAACCACCAATTCAAAAGTACAAAGAGCTAAAGAGCAACATACACAAGAGAGAAACAAATGCAGCAGCCAAGGCAGATTTACTCGAAAGACTGTAGGAGCCACCCCTTCTTCTGCGCATATTCCACATAGAAGCTGAACTTCTCCTTGGCATTTGGAATGTCGAGAGCCAAATCATCGAGCCCGTCCTTGATTCGAGAGAAGCCTTTAGTCATCTGGTTAGTGGTGATCAGCCCTTCATTGAAACACTCCTGCAGCAGATCCAGCATTCGATCATTCTTCTTCTCCATGGCCATAACCAAAGCTTTCTTCACTACCTCATGGTTGAAGAAAGGCATTCCGAGATCGCGGATGCACTGGCAGGCTTCGCCAACTACGCCTCCACTTTCATACTCTTCCAGTAGCTTCACTATCATGTCTTTGGCGTCTTCCACAGCCCATCCAGTCCCGCCTCCCCAACACCTCAGAATCCTTTCTCCAGCATGACGAGCAGCGACCAGCGATCGAGCCATATGCACAGTCTCACTCCCACTGCAATTTGGAGCCAGCTTGCTTCCGATCTCTTCTAGGTTCAGTGGAGCCAACACATCGTCAATCACAGCCCTAGCCAGAAAAAGTGCGAGCTCATTTGAAGCATCCAAAATGTCGAGTGCTGTATCCTCGGCAGATTCCAGAAGCAAGACAAAGCCGTTAACAATATCTTCAGTTGAAAAGATCTCAATGTGAAGAGCAGACAGCAGAACAGATGCCATTTCCTTTTCTCTATTCTTCCTGTCCATAGCAAGGGTTATCAGCTTCTTTAAGAAAATAGGATTGAACTCGGGTACTCCAAGATCTTCAAGACTCCTGATAAGTTCAGGTATGTCATCTGAAAGAAAATACTCGTGAATGATTGTCACAATCTTCTCCTTGTACCATCTCAACTTGTCATCTTCGTTTTGTAAATCGCCATCCTCTGCTGAAGATTTTGTATACGCAGAATCAAGCCATCCTTCAGAGATAGCCTTTGGTACCAGTGATTGGAACAAGGACTTCGCGGCTGGAATATCAAGAGCAAGGTCATCTAGGCTCTCCTCTAACCGAGCAAAACCCTTCACCATTTGGCTGGAACTTATCAGACCTTCCTCTGCTGCTTCCTTTAGCAACTTGAACATCAAGGGCTCTGCAGCTCGGATCTCCATGGCAAGAACCAACGCTCTTTTCACAACCTCGTGGTGGAAGAATGAAACCCCTAGCTCCCTTATGCACCTACAGGCCTCAAATGCGTCACCACTCTCCACATATTCCCTCAACAAATCTGCAATCTTTTTCTTCACTTCTTCAACAGTGATATGAGTACTACCTCCCCATTTCCTCTCCACGAGCTCCGCATGGTGTGGAGCTGAAAGATAGCTCTTCTCAGCAGTTTGAAGGACCTGAAATCCCTTGGAGGATTCGGGTAACGTCTTTTTTGCCCTGGTGAGGAACGATGGGGGCAGGATGTCATCAACAACAGCCCGAGCAATGAACAAAGCAAGGATATCGACAGCATCCAGTATGTCAACTGTAAGGTCATCAGCAGACTCAAGAAGCAACACAAACCCATCCCTGATCTGGGCAGGGCTGATGACATCAGCATACAAAGCAGACAGCAGAACTGAAGCCATTTCCTTCTCCTTATCATGCCTGTCCATGGCTATGGAAACAAGCCTCTTGATAAAATAAGGATGATACTCACTAGACCCTAGTTCTCTTAGATCAGATGCCGCCAATTCAACATCACCAGTACTGAAGTACTCCTCTATCATGGAAACAACAGCTTTCTTGAAATCATCCAAGGGGTCTGACACAGTGGAGCCAACAAGCTGATATGGTTCCTATTGAAAGAAAAAACAACCACATATACCTTATTTGAAAATGTAAAAAAGCGAGTATAGAAGGATCAAGCACTTTGTTAAGGAAAGAAAATCACCTCGCCACTGTCATAGTTAGGATCATTCCGGTCAATATGAGAATCAATATCTGTGTCAATCAGTTTCCCCCAAGTCCCTTTACCACCAGCACCATCTGTTACCATTGATTAGAGAGCAGCAGCTAGTCAGAATATATACTATAAAGAAATATTGAATGAAACAACAGGCAAACACAGGACAAAGTATTAGCAACAAGCCATAGAAAATAAAGCGGAAAAAAAAAATAGCAATCAGAAGACTATCATATGACTAATTCAATTTAAACTTGAATGATTACTGATTACATACTTATCTAAAATTATCACTTTAGATACTTGATCATAAGAGGTTTTCTTTTCCCACACTCATCGCTTGCTTTTATTCAAAATCTGACAGATTGATGTGACGAAGATTCTACCTTAATTGAAAGTTATCTCTATATTCATCTCGTTATTGTAGTATAGGAATTTATGACTCAGGCATAGAGCAAGTGTTCAAATATATCCATTGAAAGTGTTCAAATATATGAAGATTCTATCATGATTGAAAGTTATCTCTATATTCATCTGGTTATTGTAGTATGGGATTTATGACTCGGGCAAAGAGTAAGTGTTCAAAATATATCCATTATCCAGGTTGGCAATTTCACTAATAAAACTAAAGCATTGCTTCAGCTAGCTTTGATGCAACAGCTAGATTAAGTTAATCCTAACCTGGTACAGCCATAGCATACTAATTTATGGACAGGTTTTTGGACATCTGGATTTGTTATTTATACAATATTCATGTCCAATTTAAATGAGCAGAGATAATAGCACAGTTACTCACAATACTAATCCCAAAAAATGGTAAACACCAATTGCCATTATACTGTATATAAATAGCTCCCTAAGTAGCACTACAACAAAATTTGAGGGTCAGGTCACAAATCCAAATACTTCCAAGTCATGTATCATATATCCTCAAGTCAGTTGTGCAATAGATTATGATTGCAATGCTCCATATTGCATTTTTTTACCACTGACTTGGTCATCAAATTCATAAACACCACCAATAAGATCCCACGCATATTTAACATCTTTTATCTTCCTAATATTTGGTAGAAATCAGAAATATATATATATTTAAGCCCCCAAGTAAACTATGCAATGTCCAGTGACTTCGGGTCATCCTTGAGTATTCAGAATCAGTACAGGCAGCTAAGCAAAGATCCAATACACATACACAAAATCAATACTGAATACTGCCCAAGGATCATGCCAAGAAATATACTGCTCAATTACTAAAATACTGAGCCATAAATACAATAATGAACCAGAAATGATCAAAGATAACTACAACCTATATAAACCACCAGAACTCACAGAAAGCGTATGATACATATGGCAATGATAAGACTGTACCCTTTTTCGCTCGCCCAAGTTTCCCTGAGTGTGATCGACGAACACGTCGAGTGGCAATTCCAGCTGTTGTAGCATTACCACCTGCCGGAGCTTTTATGTGATGATCTTGAAGCAAAGATGTTGGGGATATCGGAGATGAAGACAAACTCTCCACTGTCGCTACTTTCAGTATCTCCCTCTGCTCATCAGTCAGAAATCCCTCACTTGATGCCATCTAATTGAAAAATCCTACATAATATAAGGGGAAAAAAACATCAGGTCACCAATAACTAATTTGCAAACCATAAACAAGCTGCTAACCAGGCTCAAGTAGATGAAATCATATATCAGATGAGAACCTAAAAACAGAGCCTATCCAAACTGTAAATCTAGAGTAAGGTTGTTCCCTCCACGTGTTCCAGTTACAACTGTTACGAAACTACAAGGCTACTTAACTATAAACATCACTCCTTACGAATCAATATGTTAACAATCAGACCAAGAACATCATCAATGCAAAAAGTATCAACTCCTAAGTTCTTAAGTTAGAATACAACTTCTAATACAAACACTGTTTCGTTTCCAAGAAAGCAAATGAAAATATAGTAAAACAGCATTGCAGATTAGACCAAGAACGTCATCAATGCAAAAAGTATCAACTCCTAAGTTCTTAAGTTAGAGTACAACTTCTAATACAAGCACTGTTTCGTTTCCAAGAAAGCAAATGAAAAGAAAGTAAAACAGCATTGCAGATTAACCTTTCAAGCGACTTCGGTTTCCAGATAAATGAAGCCAAAAAAATAAAGTGAGTGCGAGTGACTGAAAGCAAACACCAATAAGCGAATTGATCGGAAAGGTTTACAGTTCAATACTGTCAAATCAAACTGTCAAATCAGACAAAGAAACAAAAACTTAACATCCAAAACTTCACTTCCTCCAATTTTCCCATCGTTTACTACGCTCCAAACAAACAAGCAACAAAAAAAAACAATAGACAGAGAGGAAATAGAAAAAGAACCTGCGCGTGCTTGGTTGCTCGGAGAAGAGTAGAGAATCGAGAATCAGCCGGAAAACGAGTCCTCTGTGCTTGGCCCGGATCTCGAGCCAAGACAGGAAAAGCAACCGGATCTCCAAATCGGAAACAGAAAATCCGCAACTGGCGAATGAAAATGAAAACAGAATATGATCGCGGAGCAAGGAGAAGAAGCAAGCAGGATCAGGAGCTCGGAAGAGAAGAGAGGGTTGCTGAGCCGCAATCGGTTACAGAGGAAAAGAGAGTTGGAGTGAGATGGCCAGATGGGGAAATGGATGAGAACGAAGAAGAAAAGGAGAGAGAGAGGGAGGGGGTATTTATAGGGAGGCTGCCGGTTAGGAAAACACGTCACCAGATTATCGGTTTGGATGTCCACGTGGCGGTAGCGATGGGGCGGGTCTTCCCAGTGCTCGGCTTCCACCCGGCTCAGCTACAGCGTTTCTAGGGTTTTGGTCGATTCCATAGGAGTTTGTCTAATTCTCAAGCTACAAATACGAAAATCTTTAAATTATTATTTTTTCTTCATGCTTTGTCTTATGTTTTCAATTGATAAATGTAATTTATAAAGAGAACAGTGAATACGAGTGAAATTGAAATCATATTAAAATGAATATGAGTGAAACCCAAGTTTTGTTAATTATTATCACTATCTCTCGACTAAATAATTTGCGCGTCTACTGCATTTCTTAGATGTGATAACCATTTCTTAAACTCCCTCTCTGAAATCGAACCATAATTTTCCGTCACCCGTCCTACATTTATACAATTTTTTTATTGATTTAATTTAATTTAAGTTCCATTTAAAAAAATTCAATGAAAACTTACTCATCTTATTGTATTCTCATTTGTAAATCGCAACAATTATTTGAATGACTCATTAAAAATTTGTATTTTAAAATTTTACATTTTACAGATACAAAATCTTACATTTTAGAGGAGGAATATCAAATACCATGGATAGTGAGTATCACATAAATGGAAGATTTTTGCAAAGTTGATAATATTATAGATGAATGACGGATACATGAAAGTTCATTAATAAACTGTCCACTATGGAACCAACATGTGTGCTCAATGGTCGTACGAGTCATTTGTGAATTTAGAGCCTAAAAGCATGTTAAACGACCCGTAATTAGCGTGTTTAGGCTCACACATTTTGTAATCGTGTCGTGTTGGTGTTGAATTTTCAAAATACACACGATTAACATAACACGCCCAACACGGCCACCACACACAAGTAAGAGTACAATAGTAAGTTAATCCTAATAACATGTTGGGTCGTGTCGTGCTAAACGTGATAGATAGTCTTGTGTCAATGTGTTGATTCCATCATGTATAGTGTGTTAGATCGTGTTCGTGTCAATCGTGTCAACATGACTCATTTAATTGTCGTGGTAAAATGTTAACAGTGTCGTGCTCATGATAGGTCCTGCAGAGCGCAAACAACTATCAGCATGACATGTATTCAAGGTATCTATGTGCACATCCATTCAGAATCTTGATAAGAACAAACTAAGCTGATAAATTTGAAAAAATACAAGGAAACAATAGACAAAACAATAACCATTGCAGAGGAGATTCCATTACCATGACAGGTTTGGCATTGTATGCTAACTTGTCTCCATATGACACAAAAAATATATATAGTATAACACCAATGTTTACAAATATAACATTCAAGGATCTTAAAATATATGATGAGTAGTTGAATTTATGTATAAGCAGTAAATATAACTGAGAGAGGCCAATGAAATAACCTACCAGAGAAAGGGTAGATACACCAAAAAAAAAGTAAGTAAATTCAATTTGTAGTCTTTACTGAAAAGTAATTATACCATGTTAGGCCTCTGA